>JAOTQJ010164884.1:2363-26808 GCA_025642045.1 Solanum sejunctum | reverse complement strand
CCCATCAGAGATGAATAATAAGGAATGATTTAGAGTTGATTATTCATTAATTTGACTATATGGATCAAATGAGATACAGAATATATGAATATCAGATGTGTGGTTTCTTCAAGATCTATCACATACTGCAACAAAACATAAAGTACCTGATGATGAGACTCAACACAGAATCAAAAAAGTTTGTCACTTCAAGCTGAGTTTTACATCCTAGTAGCGACCTTTCCTAAGTTTCATGGGTTGTTCAAAAATGAAAAAACAATTAGCAGAAGCCAAGAGAAGAAGAACTTGAGTTAGGAGTTGATGTTAATGGATCCTTACCTCTGGAGCTGTGACGGAGAAGATCATTGGAGCTTTGCCAGAAGCAGATCTAGATGCTTCTTCAAGCCTCTCTCTTAATTTGGTTTCTCAGAAGTTTTTGCACCTATCAAATCAAGAAGTTCATTGAAAAAACAAGCTATAAGTCAATTGCACTAGATGTTTTTTTGATTTCCAAACTATCTGAACGGAACTTCTATTCACATTGTCAAATGAACGCAACAATAATCACCAAAAAACTGAAGAAAATTAATAATAATACGAAGCATGGATCCCCTAACTATCTGGATGTGAAATAAAGGTACGTTGTCATTGAAAATAACTATCTCCTATTAATATCTTGGCTATTACAGATGACTTAACATGACTTGAGATACTAAGTGGCGTACACAAAAGTTTAAGTGCGTGCTGTTAACAATTAAAGAAGTGAACAAATACAACAAATCATCTGAATACATCATATAAGAAAACACAATTCGAATCATACTCAAGAATCTATCGAGGATCAAAATGACGTAATTGACAATAAATATCAGATAAACCTCAAATTATTTCAAAGAATAGACTGTGTATATTAAACCCCTTAGAGCGTGGCCCTTCCCTAGATCCTGCGCTTCGTGCATCGGCTTATTTTCATAGAACTCAAAACACAATGAGAAATAATGGGTGTTTACAAGTAGTTCCATTTTATTTCTACTAAGATTATCAATAAATAAAATCTGCTCATTTGAAGTAAAAAATTAAACAAAACCAGCTGTTTTTTGCTAGATTTACAACAACAAATTAGTACTAGTAGTAAAATTTGCAAACCGTAAAGAGCCTATATAACTGCAGCATCCACTAACCCAAAAGGAAAAACAGTGATTTTTTCTAAATGGTAGTAAATTTCAAGTACCTTTTATAAGTGCTTCTATTGTAGGTAAGAATTTTGCTTTCAACTCTTAAGAGGGAGAAAAGAATCGGAGAAATACAATATATAAATGCAGAGAAAGTGATGCCAAATGCATAGAAGGTGAAGGGGAAATAGAAGAAAGAAAAAATTGTAAAAAGAAGAAAAAAAAATATCTAAGTGAACCAAGTGCTTACCCGAATTAAATTAGTCAAAGCTGAGTGCCCGACAACAGAACAAGAGTCCAAAACCTACATGCATATTGTCACCTTTACTTTTATGATCTAAAAATAGTCATGAATATTTGTATTTCAGCTAACATAAACAAGCAAAAACTAAATACTTTGTGTGGTCAGTGGAGATACCCTGGAAGAAGACTTGAAACTTTTCTTTTCTCCTCCTATTTTCCTTTTAATTTCTCCAGTTTGTATCACTCTCATTCCCTATAAACGTGTCACGACCCAAAAATGGATCACGACTAACTAATCCCCCACCCCAGATGCAAACACCCAAACCAAGAGGATAAGTTAAAATAGGACAACCACAGTACGTAGTCAAATCCCAAAACCTAGTGTCATGCGGACAAAGAGCATCTAGTATAGTACGAAAATGAATTACAATACTATCTTAATAGAAAATAAAAAAAACTAAAAATATAAACAGTAAAGTAGTGATCCTCGAAGCTGGTGCTCACCACCGAAATTGAGATAAAAGCTCCTGTAGAAATGATCAACCATCACATATGAGACCCTGTTTAGGATCTACAGGGGTAATATAGTAGGGGTGAATACACAGAAATATACCCTGTAGGTTTAACTGACTGGATATTAGGAATTGAATAAGATATTGTTATAAACTAGAAACTCTTCCACCTGCAATAGAAAAATCAGTCCGTCAAGTCAACGCCAATATATATAGATATAAACAGGATAAGTACAGAAATCTCAATATCACTAGTATTGTGAATCACATACAGTCAATGATGCAATGAAGAAGAAACATATACAATGCAAGGTGGAATTCAAGGCCGTCACACAGCTTGTCGTATATAACCCCTTTGTTTATGGAGCCTTAGCTCAATAGGGGTATATATGATAGGCTGTGAGATGGTCTTGAATTCCACCTTGCATTGAATATATCTCCTCTTCATTGCATCATTTACTATATTTGATTCACGATAATATTGAGATTTTTGTACTTATGTTTATAGCTATATATATTAGTGGTGACTTGCCCGATTGGTTTTTCTGTTGTAGGTGGAAGAGTTTCTAGTTTATTACATATCTTATTCAATTCCTAATAACCAGTCGGTTCAACCTACTAGGTAAATTTCTGTGTACTCACCCCTACTATATTATCCCCGGTAAAACCTAAACACGGTCCCATATGTGATGGTTGATCATTTCTAGCAAAGCTTTTATCTCAGTTTCGGTGATGAGACCCAACTTTGAAGATCATTACTGTCACTATTTAGATTTGTATTTTTTTTATTTTCTATTGAGGCAGCATTGTAATTTACTCTCGTACTATACTAGATGCTCTTTGTACTTATGAAACCATATTTTGGGATTCAACTACATATTGTGGTTGTCCTATTTAAGCTTATCCTCTTGGTTTTGGGTGATTACATCTGGGGTGGGGGATTAGTTAGTCGTGATCCAATTTAGGATCGTGACAAGTTTGGTATCAAAGCTCTAGATTCGTCAGTCTCGTGAGTCAAAGAGCAGGGTGTCTGGTAGAGTCTCATGGATCAGTACATAGATGTACATACCCATCTTCGAGAGGTTGCGGGACGCTTGTTAGGATAAACTTCTTTTGTCGTTCCTTTTCATGCGTTCCTTTCATATCATATGATTGGATACTTCTAATCTACTCTTTCTCCACCCTCTATTCCATCATGTGGATTCTCCCAGTTCCGTCCATCGCTACAAGATGCTCTTTGTACTCATGACACTAGGTTTTGGAATTTGACTACATACTGTGGTTGTCCTATTTTAGCTTATCCTCTTGGTTTTGGGTGTTTACATCTAAGGTGGGGATTAGTTAGTTCTGATCCCATTTTGGGTTGGGGCAAAACAACTGTCACTGCTACTCCTCTTTCCTCCTCACCAGATCCAAGAAATAAGAGAAGCACTCTCCGTGTCTTAACTCTTAAAAAACAGAAAATCTCAAATCTCCAAAAAACAACTCAAATTTCCCTTCGAAACTAGTAATTAAATTTGAGAAAGTTTCTCAGTCTCTCCAAAACTGGAAAGAAAAACTCTTCTACAACTCAGTCATGAAAAGGCAGTAAGTATTGACAACAAACTAATCAAGATATCCGTTCAAGCAATGCTCATGTTCCGAAATTGACATTACAACATGACAGAACAGAGAGTTATAATACTATATCGAAGGTTCATTCACAATTTTCAATTTAATCTTCTAAGCCAAAGATTGAGATCTGCTTAAATCTATATAGGCAATTTTTGCTGTAGGTGATGCACACAAAAACTTTGAGATCTCAGTGAAAATTCTAATCTTGAGTCAAGAGGTTTCTGATTAGCATTCTCTCCAACAATGGGGAGTTGGCTAACAAAAGCTTGATAAACTGCATCTCAGTTGTTCTTCCTATAAAATTTCTGAGCTTTAAATGACATGTATGACAAACTTTTGAGTTCCAGAGTCTCTTCAATATCAGTATCATAAAAAACGGAAGAAAGAAAACAAGCCAACTCTCAGATTATTGAGGATCCAAAAGGTACCACAAATGACCACTAATTAAGGAAGAAAAGATTCAAAGCATTACAAACTCGCATTTCAAGATATTCCAAATATGGTAAGCTTCTTAATAAACAAAGACCATATGAGAGATTATATGAATCCACCGGCAAAATGTCGAGCCGGTAAAATCATTCGACACTGTTAAGATTAAAGGGAAGCGTTTTTTGTGCTTCATATCCTTATTGAGCAAAGAACTATGAGAAAATCACATAAATTGTAGATTAAGTCCGCCAAAAGATATTCTATCTGCTAAAGTACATAACTTGAAGTCATGAAGCAACATTTACCGCCGAATTAAATGAGTCAAAGCAGAGGTGCTCGAGAGCAAAACAAGACTAGAAAACCTTTGCAAAATCAAGATTCTAAGCTTGCAGATTATCACCTAGCAAAGATACATTTACCAGACGAGGGGACATTCTTTAGGCATATAGAACTTATATCGCCTGTAAAATTGAACAATCTCAGAATGGGGATTAATTTCAATCCAGTCGAAATTTTCTAAGATAGATAGCACTAATTGCTCAACCAAGGGGCAATGAGATATTAAACATCCAGCAATATATAGAAGAAATTGAGAATCCACATAGTTCGAGGCTAATAAATTATCAAATCCTTGAAAGACAAATGAATGATGTACCGAGCAACAATGAAGATCCAGATGTCTCAGCTATGAACATGTGAAAAGCAAAGATGAAAATTTGTATAGCTTTCTAACAGGAAGGTGAAGAACAAGATGTTGAATGTAATTCCTCAAGAGGAAACATATTTAGTCGTCAATCTCATGACAACTTTCTAGACGAACGACATGGAGGGTAAACTTAGTAATAAGTACTTTATGAAGGGTCAAAGGCTTGTAGATGATCTTCCTAAATTTGACTGTAGGGTTTGGCAAATTCTTTCTTGTTTCCCAAAAGAGATCCGTCAAACATCAAATCTACAAGTCCACATCAATGATACTTCCATTTATTTGATAAGATGTACTAGTGATGTAGACTTACAGAGTTGACGCTTGATGGACCTCTTTGTGTAACAAAAAATGAAAAGACTATGCCCTACAAGTAAATTCACAAAGATCATCAACCAATTTTTAACCTTCATAAAGGACTCTTTACTAAGTTTATCCTCAATGTTGTTCGTCTAGATAGTTATCCTGAGATTGACAACTTCATATGATTGATAAATGGCATACAACAACTTGTTCTTCACCTTCTATATAGAGAGAGATACAACTTTTCATTATTGCTTGATGAATCATCCATCAGCTCTTCAAGGTTTTGATAGGTTAATTAGCCTTGAAGTCACAATTTCTTCTAATTTGCTGAAAAGATTAATATCCCATTGCCCATTGCTTGAGCAATGATCTATCATCTGTTCGATACCTTCTGTTCATAGTTGTTTAAACCAAAAAAGTAAAGATACAATACAATTTCATTTGACTTTATGAATGGGATTGGATCTATGATCTCTCCTTCCATACTAACCACCGTATGCATGAGGGAATTAATCTCCAATATCTCTTTTGGCTCTTACATCCCCCTCTTCAAATCCAGCTACTAAGGAGGTCTGTTGTGTGCTCAAGCATGGACCAGCTATATCCAGTGATGTTGAGAAATAAATTCCAAAGTTGAGCACTGTACTTGCAATGCAAAAAAAGGTGTTTGTTTGTCTCCTCGGTCACCATACACAGAAAACACCTAGGAACCAATTGTTTTCCCTTCCTCTGCAGCACTTCTTGAGTTACGCAGGCCTTTTTGATAACCAACCAAGTAAAGCACTTAACTTGGTAGGAATGCGGCTTTCCCAAAAAATTATGCGACTTGCATTAAGTATTTGTATTAGTCACATGGAGACTTCCTGTGTAGGCACTTTTTACAGAAAACATCCCATTTCTATTGTGTTTCCAAAGACCTATATCAACCTCTGCACTGCTAATTGAAACATGCCCTATTTTCCCCGGCAACAATGCCAAGGCTTTCCCTTAATCTTAACAGTGTTAAACAATTTTACCACATTTTGCTGGTGGAATCACATAAGGTCTCATATGCTCTTTGTTTGATGAGATCCACTTTATCAAGCTGGTAGATTTAATCACCTCAGGGAAGTTAAGTTAGTAGAGTTTTTACAAATGACATCCGAGGTGCACTTTAACAAGCTTTTGTTAGCCAACTCCCTGGTGTTGGAGAGAATGCTTCTCGATCGACAGTTTCTAAATGAAGAATCTAATGACATGAGACCCTTCGGGGTGGCCTAATGGTTTGGGCTTGAGACTTCTATGTTGGAGGTCTTAAATTTGAAACCCTTGTTAATAAAATCGAGGGGTATGCCATCTGGATTGAGCTAAATCCAGTGTGGGTTATCTCTTATATATGGTATGTGAGCTATTATATAGAAGCGGGGGTTTACCATGTGCGCACCCAAAGGGTGGCGGCTAGGGGTTCCCCTTATCATAGAAAAATCTATTGACATGAGATCAGAAATATTTGCTGACGTATCAAATTTATCACATGCACCACCTAAAGGGGAAATAGTATATACAGATTTTAGCCAAAATTGACTCGTGAGGATAGCTGAAAGCAAGGAACATTCTTTTGAGGAGCAACCTTGCTTCTTGGCTTAAACATCAAAATTGAAAAGTGAAAAACAAACATTTGAATCAAATTAATCATATCACAAATAAGGATACGAAAGTTTTGGCGTTTGTATGGAACAAGTTTTTAAAGTTTGAAAACAAAAAGATTTTAAAGTTTGATGTTTGTATTGAACAAACTTTCAAAGTCTAATGTTCGAACTTTAATTGGATTTTTGTACTTTTCCAATTTTCTTTCACTTGAAAAAGTTTTGTTTAGCAAAAGCTATTACTATACAAAAAATATTTCTGAAATTCTCTAATTGGCCTTCATAGATATCAAATTCTAATTTTGGGTTCAAGTTGTTTTCAACGACACTTTTAAACTAAAAAAATTACACTAGTTGATGTATTTTTGAGAATAAAAAGCAAGACTTAGCATTAAATTACTTAATGATGATTGTGATCGAGCAAAAAATAGTATTTGCATTACAATTTGCTCTATATTGGAAATAATTCAAATTAAAGAAGAATGACTACTAACCTCTTGAAATTGTCAACAAAGATCTCTTCAATTTAAGTTGAATCCCATAATTAAGATCTTTACAGGGGATTAAATAAAATACTATGATATAGTTAATAGTATATCCAACAAGTTGACCTCTGGTCATTGATTTTTCATGAAACATTGACCCTAACATCTCTTTGAGATTCATCCTATCACAAAAGACCGAAGGAATTGTTCAATGGATTGTTAGGGACCGGACATCAACTAGTTCACAGGGCTTGTTTAAGTGGATTTAACTTTAGATTAGACCTTAAAGTTTTATTTTTGAAGGGTGTCTCATCCCATCGGAGATGAATAATAACGAATGGCTTAGAGTTGATTTTTCATTAAGTTGTCTCCACGGATCAAATGAAATACAGAATATATGAATATCAGATTTGTCGTTTCTTAAAGATCTATCACATACTGAAACCAAACATAATGTACCTGATGGTCTCAGAATCAAAAAAGTTCGTCAAAGCGGAGCTTTACATCCTAGTAGCGACCTTCCCTAAGTTTCATGGGTTGTTCAAAAAGGAAAAAAAATTAGCAGATGCCAAGAGAAGAAGAACTTGACCTAGGAGTTGATGTTAATGAATGCTTACCTCTGGAGCTGTGACGGAGAAGATTGTTAGAGCTTTCAAGTAGATCCAGATGCTTCTTCAAGCCTCTTTCTTAATTTGGTTTCTCAGATGTCTGTGTCCTTTTTTTCTTGGGTTCATTTTTTGTGTTTTGCTTCGGGTAGCTTTTTTGGAAATGAGCTAGTTGGGCTCATTTCTTCTATTGTATTCTTGTTGCCGGAGCAGATCCCGGTACTTATTTTTTGGGTTTGCACCTTTCAAATCAAGAGGTTTATTGAAAAAATAAGCTATAAGTCAATACACTAGGTGTTCTTTTGCATTCCAAACTATCGGGATGGAACTTCTATTCACATTGTCAAATCAACACAACGATAATCACTAAAAACCTGGATGAGAAATAAAGGTGCATTGTAATTGAAAATAACTATCTCCTATTAATATCTTGGCTATTACGGATAATTTAACAGGACTTGGCATACTAAGTGGCGTACACAAAAGTTAAGTCAGTGCTGTCAACAATTAAAGAAGTGAACAAGTACAACAAATCATCTGAACACACCATACAAGAAAACACAATTCAAACTCAAGAAACTATCGAGGATCAAAATGACGTAATTGACAATAAATATCAGATAAAACTAAAATTGTTTCAAAGAATAGACTGTGTATATTATACCCCTTTGAGCGTGGCCCTTCCCCGGATCCTGTGCTTCATGTCGGCTTATTTTTGATTCATAGAACTCAAAACACAATGAGAAATAATGGGTGTTTACAAGTAGTTCCCCTTCTACTAAGATTATCGATACTAAAATCTGCTCATTTGAAGTAAAAAATTAAACATAACCAGCTGTTTTTTGCTAAATTTAGAACAACAAAATAGTACTAGTAGTAAAATTTGCAAACCCTAAAGATCCTTATAACTGCAGCATCACACTAACCCAACAACAACAACATACCGAGTAAAATCCCACAAGTGGGATCTGGGGAGGGTAGAATGTACGCAGACCTTACCAAAACCATAGAAGTAGAGAGGTTGTTTCCTGTGAACCCTCATCTCAAAACAGCATCCTAATCCCAAAAGGAAAAACAGTGATTTTTCCAAATTGTAGTAAATTTCAAATACCTTTTGTAAGTGCTTCTATTGTAGGTAAGAATTTTGCTTTCAACTCTTAAGAGGGAGAGAAGAATCGGAGAAATAAAAAGGCGAAGAGCAAAATTTCCCCATTGCAGCAGACAGAGGTGAAGTGGGTGGGGAGGAACATTTTAGAAACCCCTACAAAAGGGCATGTTATAGGGCCCTTACTGGGCTTTGCCCGAAATGGGCTGGTAGTTTGCATTTAATATTTTTGTAATGAGACATGGGCAATAGGCCCAAGAGTGTTGCCTTCTTGATTTATTAATAAAATCCCCCATATTTTAGTAAAAAAAAAAACATAAAATTGAAAATAAAAAATGTCATGTCTTTGAAAAATTATTTTAGTCCTTATTTTACACCCTTCCGACCTGTCAATAAATAAATAAAGAAATGGGGATGGAATAAAATGGATATAGTTAGAAATTCTTTAGCTATACAAATTAGATAGTATCGCAACGAATCTTTCTGAGTTCGTTACTTGAATCAATTGAGTTAGAACACATGTGAATAGAGTCGCATTTTTGCAAGTTCGTAATTAGGATTTAGGACTAGTTCCTACGAAAGATCAAACTATAATGATATAAACAATACTTGACTATACAGTTAGTTCTCATTCTTTAAAGGCTATAAGTGTAATTAGAGCATCTGCCGACAAAAGAATCATCTTAAAAGGATCATGCCGTGGCTATTGAGAACAAAATACATCACATGTTCATATCCGTAGCAGGTGTTATTCATTCCTCTTGAGCAAATACATCAGAGAGTTGAGCAATGTTTGATGTAAATTTGCTGTTACTACAGAGTATGGATTCCTTTTACTGTATACAGATTACTTCCTTGATCCATTTTGGCACTTGTTTCGAAACCACATTAGAATTACTCAACAATCTAAGGTTTGGTTAAGTAGTTAGTAAGCAATCCAAAGAAATTTCCAATACACAAATCTTGTATATAAAACTTACCCTTCATAGTGCATTTATATGTTTGATGTAAGACACGCACCACATAAATTTTTTCCTACAAAAAAGACGTATTTTTTTTTTGGGTTAAGTTGTTAGTAAGTAAATTTGGAAACTGAATTAGTTTCTCAAACCCTCCAAAACTAAAGAAACCAAAAACTCTTTGATAACTCATTCATGAGGCAGTAAACATTGAAATCCTTGAACATGCAGTGACAACAAACTAAACAAAACATCCGTCCAGCAATGCTCATGTTCCAAAATAGACATTACAACATGTAATACTAAATCAACATTTGTTTCTCTTTTCAATTTTGATGTCTAAGAAGCGGATAGCTCCGCAAAAGAATATTCTTTGTTTCCAGCTATCCTCATGAGTCATTTTTGGCTAAAATCTATGTAAACTATTTCCGCTTTAGGTGATGCATACGACAAATTTGATATCTCAGAGAATATCTTTAATCTCGTTTTAAGAAATTCTTCATCCAAAAATTGTCGATAGAGAATCATTCTTTCCAACACTGGGGAGTTGACTATCAAAAGCTTGATAAACTACATCTCAGATGTCGTTCCAAAACAATCTTCTAGCTTAACTTCTCTAAGTTGATTTAATGTCACATCTAAACATTTGAGTTAGACAGGATTTTCATGATCACTATCATATTAATCTGGAATGTAAACCTAAGAAAGATAACAAGTCAGCTCTCAAATTATTGAAGATCCAAGAAGTACAAAAAATGACCACTAAATAAGAAAGAAAAGAGTCGAAGCACGGAAAGCTTCTCAACAAGCAAAGAGCATATGAGAGCTTATATGATTCCATTAGGAAAATCTATTGTTATTGACAAGACATGGAGAGAATAACTTGTGTGTTATTTATTCAATAGTTACACATCTATAAATACAATAACATTAGAAGCTAACTAAGGAAAGAAATAAACAGGAAATCCTAGAGATCTGATATCTATTTATATAAGGAAATCCTAAAAATCTGATGTTTATCTATATCTTTGTACAATATCAAGAAAAAGATATTCATATATTTTGTAACATCTATAAACTAAGTTCCGAACTTACCTTTCCCCTTGCTTCTCTCATTAATCAAATATCAAAGCTTTATCAATTTTTCCTTTGATGCTCATTCACCGAAAACAAAGTAATAGCCTCATTCTTTTTTTTTTTATTCTAAAAGGTTGATCAATGCCCTATTTTCTCAAAGCAGTTAAACTTTTCTTAGTCTTATTCTTTCACACGCTAGATAGGTCAAGTCCATTGACCTTCGTTTTATTTTTTAAATTTTTTTTAACCATTTAGTCTTAAAACAATGTGTTCTCTACTTTAAAAGAATAATCAAAATGGCATCTATGTCCTCGTTTTAGTATAGGGTATTACATTCACCCCATGTTATGAAATTTAATCCCGAATTTAAGGTAAGTCCATACCTTTAGCCTCAAACAAATGAGGATATTTTGACTTGCAATCATTTATCAACTTTCCAATAGCTTCTTCAATTGTGTGGTTTCTTCAAACGACTTTCATTGATACAATTTCTTTTGACAATAGCCTTCTTTCTTATTTATCAACAATAGCCATTGGTTCCTCTTTGTATGTTAAGTTCTCATCAATCTGTGTAGTCGATGATTCAAGCACATGAGAGGAGTGATATATATTTCCTTAGAACCAAAAAGACTGGGGTGACTTCCTACTTACCAAGTGTTGTAAAAGAGCTAATCCTATCGAGAAAAAGTGGAACCCTGGGCAATCCCTAAGATGGAAACAATTGATGATGAACAAGTTCAATATAGAGCCTCATATCAACTGGCAAATCAGATCAAGCTCTTGTTTTTTTGGTGGGATAAGTGGTTAGGTGTGGGTCCCCTCGTGAACAACAGAGAGGACCACACCAGACTAACAATGTTAAAGTGTCCGCATTCATTGATAATGGTCAGTGGAATGTGGACAATGATCAGCTGGATCAAACAGCTAGCTAAACCTCCATGGTCAGTGAACCAGAGCATTTCCAAATTGGAGACTCTTAGCAAACAGTTCAAAATATTTGAGTGTAATCATACCTACAGGGAAGCCCACTCTACAACTGATTCTCTAGCTAAGTTCAGTCATCGGATTCCATTTCCTCAAATCCTCTTTTCTGAAAATCAACTGCCAGCAAATATCAAGGCATGCTTTGTTTTGGATAAGATGGAAATGGCTAATCTCATAAGGAAGAGGACTAGAAGGTTCAAAAAACCTCCTTGAGTTTTGTAGGACTTTGTTTTTTCCTCTCAAAATTGTAAAGGGGGAGTCTCCCTGTTTCTGCTTTCCTAGACTAATTGTATTGAGTGAGGAGGAGTCCTCTCGTTAGGCTTTTAGTTCCTAGGTTTGCTTTGATTCTAGTATTGGGGAGGAGTTGGCCGACCTTAGTAGCTTAGCTGATTTATGAACCACCATAGGATTGGAGGTAAGGTTTATGTCCCCTCCTCTTTGTACTTTTGTTCTATTTATTAATGATAAGGCCTGGAGGTGTTGTTCCTCCCCTGACCCCCTCAAAGGTCATTAAAATTTTAAAAAAAGGAAGACATGGAACACTGCATGAATGAAAGATAAATCAAGAGGAAGCACCAAACAATACACTTCTCTTATCCGGACAAGTATCTCATATGATCCTACATGCCTCAACCTCAAATTACCTCTTTTCCTAAATTGCATTACACCTTTCATTGGGAGACCGAAAGGAAAACCTTATTGTAAGAAATATTGGAGAAAAATATCATTGAATTGTTGTCTACATTATTACATTGAGACCCGAGTTATAGATATTATATTAGATTCCTTTTCCAACTAGGATACTATAATACAATCCTTTTTCAAGTAGGATTCCATATACTATTACTATTCCTAATCCTATTCTAAGTAGGAGTATAGATATTATTCTTATTCCTATTTTTATTCTAACACTTATCCTCAAGTGTGAACACCAAAATATCTTCTCCCGTAAAAACTTCTGCTCTTACTGGGACTGCCCTTGTTTCCTTCTATGAGGTGCTTTATGATCCTTGAATGCTCAATTTATCTGGTGGAAACATAATTGGTCATATTTAGAGCTAACTGTTCGAGACATTAATCGTTTTTGACCTTCAATTATTAATAGCTCTTTCATTCAATATCTCTTTTGTAGGAGAAAGACTCATGGAGCTTCGCCCTTTGTTATATTGCTTTCTACTTCAATTCTAAGATTCTAGAAATTATTGCAGAGAGGTCTTCTTATGCGGCTTGATTTAATTTTCATTTATTAGAAAATCAAATCAAATAAAACAATTCTTTGAATTTTGAAATAAAAGAATCAAAGAAAAAGCACATGGACAAATGGGAATTGAGTTAAGATGCACATGATATCTCGTGAAAAATGTTGCTAACATGATTTAGATGTGAATGGTTTACTCAGCCATACACCTTTGTAGTCACGATGTTTGATGATCTGCTCCAAAGAATCAATTTTTTTATAGGTATTCTATAAAATATATATGTCAATCATCTTCATGTGGAAAAAATATGCATTATCATTCAGCAACATAAAAGGCGTATTTCTTCTTCTAGACAAGTCCCATTTAACACGATCTCCTATTCTTATTGTTGTTGCTCTACACGAGACCCTTTTAATTATTCTTCCTGTTAGCTTTTTAGTTTTTTTAAAAAGTGTGTTCATTGTACACATCATAGTCAGATCTCCTGTTGGCTTAATGTTGAGCCTAAACCTTATGAAAAAATGTTTTCATTGTCTCGCTGGTGATTAATCTCGAGAAGGCTTATGACAAAGTCCCGAGAGCTGTCTTATGAAGGTGTCTAAAGGTGTAAGGCATCCCAATGGCATATATTATGGTGATAAAGGACATGTACGACGGAACTAAAACTCGAGTAAGAACGGTGGGAGGAGACCCAGGGTATTTTCCTGTTGAGATGGGACTTCATTAAGGATCTGTGTTAAGTCCTTTTCTGTTTGCTTTGGTGATGGGTGAGCTGACGCGATCTATTAAGGAGGAGGTTCCATGTGTATGCTATTTGCAGATGATATAGTACTAATTGATGAAATTCGGACTAAAGTTAATGATAGGTTGGAGGCTTAGAGACATGCCTTGAAGTCCAAAGGATTCAAACTGAGCAGGAGGAAAACAGAATACTTGGAGTGCAAATTCAGTGTTGCGATGGATGAAGCGGACACTGATATGAGGTTTGCCACTCAACTTATCCCCAAGAGGGAGAAATTTGAGTATCTAGGGTCCATCATCCAGAGTAGTGGCGATATCGATGATAATGTCACACATCGTATTGGGACAGCATGGACAAAATGGAGGCTTGCCTCTGGAGTATTGTGTGATAAGAAGATACCACCTAAATTCAAAGCTAAGTTTTACAGAATGATGGCTAGACCATCTTTGCTGTATAGGGTCGAGTATTGGCCAATAAAAAATGCACATGTTCAGAAGATGCAGGTCGCAGAGATAAGGATGTTGAGATGGATATGTGGTCACGCCAAGAGTGATAAGATTAGGAATGAGACCATCTGGGAGAAGCTAGAGGAGGCTCCTGCGGCTGATAAGATGAGGAAAGCGAGACTGCAATGGTTTGGACATGTGCCGAGAAGGAGCACCGATGCTCATGTTAGGAGGTGCGAGAGGTTGGATTTGAGAGTTACACGGAGGAGTAAAGATAGACCGAAGAAGTATTGGGGAAGATGATCAAACAAGTTATGGTGAAACTTGATCTCACCGAGAACATGACCTTAGATAAAAAAGAGTGGAGGTCGTGAATTAGAATAGCAGGTTAATTGGTTAGTAGGGTTAGGTAGAGTAACAGACTAATTAGTTGGCAGGGTTAGGTGGATACTTGGCCTTGGGGTATCATAGGGTAGTAGGAGTAGTCGTGTTTTATATCATGTGTGGAAACTATCTGTCATATACATATTGATGTTATCGTTATATCATGTTGATTTTCACACTATCAAGTGTTTTGTGTTGTTGGTCGTTTTTTTCGGTTTCCCTTTCTTTTCCTTCCCATTTTTTTTCATATCTAGTTTATTCTGCTTATGGGTTTTTGAGATGAGGGTTCCCAGGAAACAGTCTCTCTACCTTGTGAATTAGCGGTAAAGTCTGCGGACATTCTACCCTTCCCAGATCCCACTTGTGGAATTCCACTGGGTATGTTGTTGTTGTTGCAAGTGATGGCTGAAGTTAATTTCTTATCAAGATCCAGATTTGAGCAAGTTGTTGATCCCATGAATATGTACAAATATTTTTGGATATGCTACACCAGCTGCAGCATCAACTAATGTTTTTTGATGCAGTTTCACTGCAAAAATAACTTTCACATTTTGTGTAAATGTAAATATAAATAGAAGTAAACAATATGGTGTTACTTGCTTGCCGCCAGCTGCAGCATGAATCGATTTTGTGTAATATAACTGTAGATAAGAGGTAAACAATATGCTATTAGTTGTTTTCCCAAAAAACTTAGTTCGACCAAAAGAAATATAGAACAACATAAACTTCATTAATTTACAATGAACTTAATGTATACTGTTAGATCGGCCCACCACCCCTAGTATATAGATAAAAATGCAGTATTAGGATCGATTCGTGTACCCAATGTTTCTTGGAGATCTTTTCAAAAGCATGAAGCAAAAGTGATGCACTGTTAGATATGATAGGTACTGGAACTCGTCAAGTCTAATGATTTTGTTCAAGTATAGTCCTGCAGTTGTTTCTCCATTTATCTAGTTTTAAACAATAAGGAGTGTGCTGGCTTTGTAAGCCGATCTACAATTATCCACACAGGGCCATAACCTCCAAGGTTTCATGGTAATTCAGTCATAAATTCAATATTAACTCTTTCTGATTCACATTCTGGAATCTCAAATTGTAGTGTAGTCCTACAGGTTGCCTATACTCATCTTGAACATGTTCACAAGCCAAACAACTAGAAGTAAAGTTAGAAATATCTTTCTTTATATATTCCCAGCAGTACAATTGTTTCAGGTAATGATACATCTTAGTGGCTCAAGGATCTACAATGTATTTAGAGTTATGTCTTACTTGAGAAAAACCTCTCTCACACCATCTATGTTCGATTATCATAATCAGCTAGTTAGTTCAAAACTAGATAACCATATCTGTGTCTTCACTCACAAGAACCTTATCAGTATCCACGCAAGTTCTCATCCTCGTATTAGGTGGCCTCGATGTGTCCTTCCAATAGAGACTTGGCCTAAACATAAGCCAAACAATGTCTTTGAGTTGCTCAGACTAATTTGATACCTATATCCTCAAGTGAGTGTACATCGTACGAGCTATATGTCAGATAGCCCATGGATTTGCCTCTCAATGAATCTGGATTAACATTGCCATTTTCCATATGATGCCGAATAGAAAATTTACAGCCATCAACTAGTTTCCATCAGTGCTGTAAATGAAGAATCAAATCTTTCTACTAGAATATGAATACCAAGATCTTGTAGTGTCTATATATAGGGATGGCAACGGGGCAGGGCAAGTACAGGGCAGGTTTAGAGCTATGCAAGCGGGGCAGCAGGGGCGATTTAAAAAATTTGCGGGTTGAGCTCAACCAGCCCCGCACCCACACCATTGTCATCCCTATCTATATATATCTCGTTGATTTCATTGTATAAGTAGCACATTTAAATCTCCACGGTAAGTACTGTTGAGATTATCTTCAAATCATGATCGAGATAGTTTTGCTTCTACTAATTTAGTTTACTCGAAACATAAGTTATAACATGACAATTCTATGTGAAAACATAGAATAAGGCCACCCACAAAGCATCACAAAGCACCATGGATATTTAAAAACCTAACAGTATCACTAACACTGCTATGGTGGCCATAAAGTCTTGAGCTTCTGTAAGTTCCACTCAAATTTCTCCATCCACAAAAACTTTGATTTTTCCTGTGCTAACTTGGTTAGTTACAATCATGGGGTTCAGGTCACGATGCTCTCTCAACGCAAGTTAGCTTAACGTGTGTCATCCATGGGAAAGTGAGCTCGTAAACCAACCCAGATAGCACTGATGGCACAGGAATCAAAGAACAAAGGAGTAACAACGCAAGGAGGAAAGGAACATAGGAAACAATTATAGGGAATGAGGAAGACAGAATTTGGACATCTGAGGATGCAACTCCACTGGCTGGTTCAACTGAAGCAGGGGGCTACCATCGATGAAGCGGAATATGTTGTTGAAGATCAGGATTCCAAAGAACAGTGTACTCTATCCCTAAAAATCCACTGAACAAGGTCAAAGAAAACCCTAGGAGCAGATATCTCACAAGGTGAAGCAAGTGGTCCTCCTTTATTGTGGGCAGATTTGGAGAATTGATGGCTGCAAAGAAAACTAGAACATCAAGTGGGCAAAATTTTGATCTAGGGAAGATAACAAACGCTAGTTTCAAGCTTGATTATGTATCCCCTATGAAACAAGGTGAATCTACTGTATGTGAAATCCGATGGGAAGACAGAAGCTCTGAAATAGCTTTGAGAAACGCAGTGGGGTACTATGCATTGGGGGCCCACCCCCCAAATCCTCGATGATAGTGGTTACCTAAGTTGCTCGGACTCAGGTGTAGGTGTCCGACACGGGTGCGGATCCGCATGTCGGATTCTTCATGATATAATTTTTAAGATTCGAGGATATGGATCAAGATACGGGTGCAGGAACTCGGCAAAAAAAAAATCGAAAAATATAACTATAAAAATATGCATAAATATGAGATATAGTGGAAAACTTACATGCAACTTTGTAGAGTGCAGTAACAAGCAATTAAGTCTTTTATTCTCAATACTTCAATAAATAAGCATACAAGCATGTTGACCTCTTCAAAAGGGCATTATTCATCCATTTTCCAACAATTCTGATAACAAAGTATTAAAATTTATAAACTCATCAAAATATATTAACTAAAGTTAAAAAACGGGATTAGAGTCATAGTATAAATCAAAATATCAAATGAAATATCATTTAATGTTTACTCTTTAGAACTTAGAAGTTACCCAAGTTAGAATGACATAGACAAACAAAACTACAAAAGTCAAGAGAGAATCATGAGTGATAAATTTTAGATAATTAGCTATTCAAATTAAGATAGTCAAATGGGCAAAAAAAAATTATAAATAAATTCTATGTTCCAACATTCATACACCAAAAAAGAGTACATAATAATATAACATGCACATTTGAACTAAGTTATGCTTGAAGCATCTACATGAATACATTCAATTCAAAGGTCATCTTCCTCAATTTCTTCCATGTCCTTTTCTTTCAAATTTTCTAACATCATTTTCAAAAAAGACTCCTCCAAGTTGAGGTTCGTCAATTGTCAATTCAACTAACTCGCTGATGCTTTCATCAATATTGAAATGATCTCTGCCTAAAACAATACCAAATGAAATTAGAATATTGTGGAACCTATCATATTAAAAAAATTACTCAAGAAATATCAAATCATATGCTATGAACTAATGAAAAAGTGCTCCAATTCCTTTCACAACAAGACGAAGAGGCCGGTTGGGAAACCAATTTGTAAGAAAAAACTTTATAACAGTGGAGCATTTACACCATAATTAGCCCACCAAGATAGAGGCTCTTCATACCCCATATAAAGTAACTATTGAGCCTCATGTGATTTTGCCTGAGACGGCCACTTTTTGGCCAAGTCTTGTGCCACGACCAACCACACGGGTCGTGTGGTGCTTGATGGGCCGTTTGGCCTTCCATGAAGTCTCCGGAGTGAAAAATATTCTAAGTATGGAATCACCATCTCGTAACTTTTTCGTGAAATTTTCCTAAGGTTGGGGTAACGGGAGCATCACATGGACCGTGTGGCTCCACACGGGCCGTTTATTGGTCCGTTTGGTGGTTCGTGCAAAAAAATTCTAAGTGTTGGTTCAAGATCGAAATTTCAAGAAAAATTTTCTAAGTGTCGTCTCACGGGCAAGTAAACGGAGACCCAAGCTATTTTCAAGTAATCTTACGAATTTTAAGCTTACTTTAACTTAGCACCGATGGATGACAACTTAGCACCGATGGATGGAGGGCTCTCTCTTCATCTTCGAACTATGTGCCTAGCGTAGGTTCCTTTCCGAAATGGGGATGCCCGTAAGCAAAGTTGCCTCTGAAATGGTGATGCCCGTAAGGAAAGAAATGTGACATGACATGCTATACGTGAAAATCCTATCCGAAATAGGGATGCCCGTAAGGAAGGTTGTTTCATACGAAATCGGAATGCCCGTAAGGTGAAGTATGGTTTACCTTTGGCAAGTAAACCACCTCTTCACCGATGAGGGGATTTCATCGGGATTCCAAGTAATAGCTCGCTTGGTCTTACTTATGTCGGTTGAGGTCACATCCCCAATGTATATATATGCATCATTTGCATTTCATGCATCACAAGTCTCATAGCATCTTGTTATAATACATTTTTTGATTCTTTGATATTCATCTCTTTCCATATTATGTGCCCTTATCATCTAACATTGATATGCAGGTTTTGGTAAGTTCATGCATTGCATCCCGCATACTTAGTACATTCAAACGTACTAACGCATACTTTTGCCTACATGATTTCACCATGTAGGGACCAAGGACCTTGATCATCCACCGTTCGATGCTTAACTTGGATTCCGAGATTTACTTGTAGTGGTGAGTCCTATCTTCCAAGGACCAACCACCATCTATCTACCTATGTTACTTACTTCTCTTTATGTACTTGATAATAAGCCCGGGATATGTCTTGGCCCCCAACCCATCTATGTAGAGGCACTGTTGGACACCTTATAAACCTCTTTACGATACATGCTATGAGTTATGGTTAAGTCTATGTTATGTATTTGGTTATCTTTGAGTATTGATATGTGACTTGATCTTATGTTGATGGAAAGATCCTAAGTCCCAAATTGCCCCCATAGTGTGAGTCCTACGTACCCGTCCCTTAGTATTTGTGTGTTATGTGCTATGTGAACTCATGATACTCCCTTTCCCTTTGATGCCCCATAGCATAAGTCCTACTTTTCCGTCCCTTAGAACTATGTGTTAGTTGTTGAATGCGCTTCCGAACCGATGATGCAAGTTTTGGTATCTTGAGACTTGTTTGGGGACTCTCAGGTTCCCAATCGCCATGTCATATCTAGGCCCTAGGTCCAGGTCGTGACAGAACTCGTGACCTCCTGGTCACATGGCAACAGCTTTATTGGTTACTCTGCAACAATTACTGCCTGAGAAAATTGTTACTCATATTCAGGATAATCTGGGAAACTTTATTCCTGGTAATCTATCTGATAGACCTTGGTGGCGACTTAATAGTACAGGTAAGTTCAAAGTCAGCATTGTTTGGGAGCTATCGAGAGATAAAAATGAAGATCCCCATTTTAAACACATTTGGGTACATCCTTCTGATAATCCAGGTACATCATTGGTACAAATTCCATTTGATGGAATAGGATACAGGTCATGGAGGAGAGGAGTTCACAAAGCCCTCTCAGTTAAGAACAAACTACGGTTCATCAATGGAGAATGTAAGAAGCCAGATCCAAGGGCACCGCAATACAGACACTGGGAAAGGTGTGACAACGTGGTAAAGTCATGGATTCTGAATTCACTTACTAAGGAAATTGCGGACAGTGTGGAATATGTGAGGGATTCATTCAAATTGTGGAGAGAGCTAGAAGATTGATATGATCAGACAAATGGAGCAAAACTCTTATCAGATCCAGAGGAAAATAAATGAAATTATCTCAAGGAACATTGGATATTACAACATACTACAAAAGAATGAAGAGGCTGTGGGAGGAATTAAGCGCTATACGAGTTAAATTCCAGTGCAGCTGTAACTGTAGTTATGGAGCAAAAGGGAACGTTTATAAAGCAGAACAAGGTAGGAGGCTGATTCAGTTTCTTATGCGATTGAACGAGGCGTATGCTGTACTTCAAGGTAACATCCTCATGATGAATGCGTTGCCATCACTAGCACAAACTTTCTCAGAACTAGTACAAGACGAAAAACAACGAGAAATCAAGCCAAATAATCAGTTGTTCATGGAGTCTACATCTACATCTCTTAATGCAAATGCAAGAAATTTAGGAGAAGATGATCATGGAACCATCTGCATTTAATGTGAATGTTTCCGGAGGAGCAAGCACCTCCAGGCAGCCTCGGCAGAATTACTCTCATTCAGCAGGGAAAAGCAATTTTAGAACCAATTACTCTCAAATCACTAATTACAGTGGCAACAGAACTCGTATGATCTGTGACTACTGCTAGAAACCAAGACATAGCAAAGATAAATGCTACAAACTTCATGAATACCCACAAACAAACTATCAGAATTTCAGATTCAACACAAGGAAAGGACTTACGGCTGACATGAAGGGTTTCTCATATGTAATGTCGACTGGCGGAGAGGAACATAGGGGCATACATAAAAAACAAACACCCAGCTACGAAAAACATAACATCCATGTGCATTTACTTATAGATAGAAAAATATTTCTAAGAGGTTTGCACACATCATTTTGATTAGGGTTTCCTAAAGACTTTAATGGCTCTAGAGTACTTGACAATAACAAGTAACAACGGCAACGTACCAATGTACCAAGTGTAATTTGAGGAGGGTGGTTTGCACGTAACCTTACCCCTACCTTGTGAAGGTAGAAAGGCCGTTTCCAATAGACCCTCGGCTCAAGTAAAGCATATCAAAAATCAAAAATGTATAGCAAATACAGTAGTAAAGAAACTATGCTGAATCAATTAAGAGGAGAACAAGTAACAAAAATAAATAATATGATGACTGAAGTAAAAGAAACAACAGGTAATACAAAAATCAAAGAATAAGATAGTATAACAGTAACAATAACAATACTGATAAGGGAACTAGACAACGTCCGACTATCTACTAACCCTATACCCTAATCCTCAACCACCATATCTTCCTATCTAGGATCAAGAGCAAAGCTTATCAAGTACATGATCATAGATAGGAAGATATGGTGGTTAATGATAAGGGTAGAGGGTTAGTAGATAGTCGAGCGTTGTCTAGTTCCCTTATCATTATTGTTACTGATCTTATACTATCTTATTCTTCGATTTTTGTATTACCTGTTATTTCTTTTATTTTAGTCATCATATTAATTATTGTTGTTACTTGTTCTCCTCTTAATTGTTTTCAGCATATCTTCTTCTCTACTATATAGGCTGTCATTTCAATCATCGATTGACTGCTATTCCCACTTCTTGGGAGTGAAAGGCTGGTCTTGAAGAGCCTAGGTCATCTAACGAGTTAGTGTGCAAGTATATATTTGATTTTTGATATGCTTTACTTGAGCCGAAGATCTATTGGAAACAACCTCTCTACCTTCACAAGGTAGGGGTAAGGTTACTTGCACACTAGCCTCCCCAAATTACACTTGGTACATTGCTGTTGTTAGTTGTTATTGTCCAGTACTCTAGAGCCATTAAAGTCTCTAAGAAACCCTAATCCAAATGATGTGTGCAAACCTCTTACAAGTATTTTTCTGTCTATAAGTAAATGCACAAGGATGTTAAGTTTTTCATCTCCAGGATTCTAATTTTTGTAAAACCACAATTTCATCTCAGTTTTCTAGGTGAATCTTTCTTCAAAAGAATTCATTACACACTGTAAAGACACGTTTATCTCAGCAATGAGGAAACAGAACAAAGTTAGAAATAATGCAGCCACTTAAGGATTGTGCTTGGCTAGTACTTAGATATTTGGGTTGGAGTAGAGTGAAGTTTTCTCTCCTGTGGCTAAAATAGCATATGTCCCTTTTTTCTATCATTGGCTGCCATTCTCCATTGGCCTTTTAATTAGTTGGCCATTAAGAATATTTTTCTCTATGATAATCTCGAGGAAGTAGTCTATCTAGAGCATCACTTGATTTTGGCCGCTTCGCATGTTCATAGTGTAAGTCGCTCTATGGTATGAAACAATTTTCTCAAACTTGATTTCAAAAGTAAATCCAGTATATCATGAGTAGACTCAACACATTGAGATTGAATGTCAATTTAATATTCACATTGATATTTCAGGAGACCATTGACGTAAAATTGAATTGCTTTAAAAGGCATTCATTAGGGCAAATTCTGCAATTGCCTAACATTTCCTTTTATATTGATATATCATAATCATCTCCCTTTATTGTCATTATTCTTTACATTTATTGGAATTAAATTTTGAGCATTCTTCTGAGTTCAGCCATCTCAATAGATGGTTTTCTCACTTATATACAGCTAAACTCTCAAATTATTTTCTTTAAAAAAAAGTAGTTCATGGTGAAAATTACGCTTGAAGTATTTGTAAGTTCATACTAGATTATCATGTGTTTACTTTTGAGTCTGGAGGAGTAAAAAAATGGGAGCAACAAATTTTTAAAGTCATGTGGCATTTTTGGAATTAAAAAATCAGTTTTAAAATAATATATGAATATCAGATTTGTGGTTTCTGAAAGGTCTATTACATTCTGCAACCAAACATAAAGTACCTGATGATGATGCTCTGTACAGATCTCGAAGAACTTCCTCCCTTCAAGAGCTCCACATCTTCAGTAGCGACCATTCCTAAGTTTCATGGGTTCTCCACCAAAAAAATTTAGCAGAGGACAAGAGAAGAAAAACTTGAACTAGGCGTCGATGTTGAAGAATGCTTACCTCTGGAGCTGTGACGGAGAAGATCATCGGAGCTTTGCCGGTGCAGATTCAGATGCTTCTTCAATCCTCTTTCTTAATTTGGTTTCTCAGATGTCTCGGAGCTTTGTCTCTCTTTTTTTTTTGGTTTCCGGTAAGCTTTTTTTTGGAAGTGAGCAAGTTAACCGTGCACGTGCGACTCAGCAGTTGCTATAAATTAGGACTTTAGTTACTTTAAAATAACTCACGTAGTATAAGATTGTTCATGTATTTTATATGCTCCTATTTCCTAGGAGTTAGCTTTGCACCATCTGTTCTCCTTGCCTTGTATATGAATTGTAGTAGAGACTCGTTAATAATATACAATTTTCATCTTGCTTCTCTGCAATTATATGGTTTCAGAGCCAAGTTATTCTAACTAGTCCAAGATTCAATTTTTTTCTTCGTACATATCGCCACTACTACCCCCGTCGATAATGGCGACTCGGTCCCTGTCCTACAACACCTTGTTCAATTCAATCCGTCTTCCTAGCTGCCTATTAAACTCTCTGGCAGCCATAATTTCAGCATATGAACAGCCCAAATTGCCATGTTCCTTCATGGCCATGACCTCTATGGTCATCTTGATGATACCAAAGTGTCCCCTCCTGAAACACCAATGGACTGAAAACTGCCAAGCCTGCGTACAAGGATTGGTTTTGTCAGGATAAGCTCATCCAAAATGCCCTCATGGACTCTGTTAATGTCACAATCGCACCCATGGTCGCTTCTGCAATCAACTCCAAAGCTGCATGGGACCAACCTCACACTTCTATAAACAACTGCCACTGCTATTCCTTCTCCTCACCAGACCCAAGAAATAAGAAAAGTACTCTCTGTATCTTAAAGAGCTCAAGTTTCCCTTCAAAACTAGTAATTAAATTTGGAAACTGAGACGGTTTCTCAGTCCCTCCAAAACTTGGGGGGGGGGGGGGGGGGCCCCCTTCAGGA
>JAOTQJ010164874.1:6457-21717 GCA_025642045.1 Solanum sejunctum | reverse complement strand
TTTTGCACCACAACTATGAGCAAGAGGCTATAGGCGTTTTAGGAAATATTTCCCTTCTTCATGTTCTAACTCATGCTATAGAGTTGAAATAAGGTTTTTCCTGCCTTAATGATTATTCTTTGCTATGCTAGATCATGCCTAACACAAGAGGAAGGAGATCCCGCACACCCAAGGAACAACTAGCTCATAGTGACCTCCGGGATGATCTCATTTTTCTAGCACAAGTTATGGCTAACTAAGAAACCCAAGGGGCCCAAGCCAATCACGCTCCTACACCGGCATCTCATGTGAGGGATTTTTTGAGGATGAATCACCCAGAATTCTTTAGGTTTAAGCTAGATAAGGACCCTCAAGAGTTCATTGATGAGGTCTACTAGGTATTAGCTATCATGGGTGTTAGATCGGAAGAGAAAGTAGAGTTGGTGGCGTACTAACTCAAAGGGGTAGAAAAAATATGGTTTAATCATTAGAAGGAGGAGAAAGGAATCAATAATATGGTGCTTTGGGAGGGGTTTAATGTAGCTTTTCTTAATCAGTTCTTCCATCTTGTGATAATGGCCTATGAGTGTGAGGGAGTATGCCCTTATGTTTAATCAACTCTCTAAATATTCTCCCAACTTGGTTGTTGACCCAAGGTCTAGAATGAACAAGTTCGTGATGGGTGCATCCAATTTAATGTGTGAGGAATGCCGGTCCGCTATGTTGATCAGTGACATGGAATTTTTCCCATTTGATGACCTACGTCGAAGTAATGGAGGACAAATTAAGGAAGAGAAGGAGTAATGAGACTAAGAGGGCCCATTTTAAGGGAAAGTTCCAGTGTTAAAAGGGTGGCCAATTCCATCAAAGACAAGGGTCTTCTCATGGTTCTAATAGGGGGTTTGCCAATGACTTCCTAAGTTCCCAAGGTGTTGGTGTGTGGTTTATAATAATGTTTGTGCAAAATGCGGTAAGGCTTATGCTGACCTATGTTTGAAAGATACTAATGCATGTTATGGACATGGGGAAGTGGGTCCCAAAATGATTGATCATCCTCGTAACCGCAACAAGGGTAAGGAGGCTCATCGACAAGGTGCTAATGCAGTCCTTTTGGGGAGAGGTGTCCAACAAGGTGGTGCCACAATGCACAATCAATTCTATACATTCAAGGGAGGCAAGGGGTTAAAGAGGTTCCCGATGTCATCATTGATATGTGAAAAGTCTTTGATTTTGATGTGTATGCATTGATTGATCCCGGTACCACTGTTTCTGTGGTTACCCCTTTTGTTGTCAAAAAGTTTCATGTTAAGCCCCAACTATTGCATGAGTCTTATGAGGTGTTTACTCCTATTGCTCCATCTACTTTTGCTAGAAAGGTCTATAGAAATTATACCATTTGCATCTTGCGTAAGATATTTCCTTGTGATCTTGTTGAGCTTGATATAATTGATTATGATGTCATTCTTGGGATAGACTAATTGCATGCATAATATGTCTCTATTGATTGTAGAGCCTATAGGGTCAAATTCTAATTTCCAAATGAACCCATTCTTGAGTGGGATAGTCATGGTATAGTAGTCAAGGGTAGGTTAATCTCTTGTATTAAAGCCCATAAGTTGATCTCTAACAGGTGTCTCTATCATCTTGTATGGGTAAGGGATGTGGAGTCCAAGATACTTCCTATAGAGTTGGTCTCGATTGTAAATGATTTCCTAGATGTCTTCCCAAATGCCGTCCCTGGTATTCCTCCCAAAAGGAAAATAGATTTTCTTATAGATCTCCTTCTCGATACTCAAGCCATTTTATTTTCCTTACCACATTGCCCCGGTGGAGTTAAGAGAGTTGAAGGAGCAATTGAGGGATTTGTTGGAAAAAGGTTTTATTAGACCTATCCAAACACCTTGGAGTGCTCCAATGTGGTTTGTGAAGAAGAAGGATAGGTCCCTTAGGATATGTATTGACTACTGAAAACTTAATTGGGCTACCATAAAGAATAAGTATCCTCTTCCAAGGATTGATGATTTGTTTGACCAATTGTAAGGGGAAAGCCACTACTCTAAGATTGATCTTCTGTCTGTGTACCATCAGGTAAAGGTGAGAAAGGGTGATGTTCCCAAGACGGCCTTCTGGACTAGGTATAGCATTATGAGTTTATTGTGATGTCCTTTGGATTGACCAATACACCGACTATCTTTATTGATCTTATGAATAGATTCTTCAAACGCTACCTTGATTTATTTGTTATGGCCTTCATTGATGACATGTTGTTCTATTCACATAGTGAGAAGGAGCATATGGATCATTTGAGGGTAGAGCTACAAAGATTGAGGGAAGAGAAGTTGTATGCCAAGTATAAAAATATGAATTTTGGTTAAAAGAGGTTGCCTTCTTAGGTCACGTGGTATCCAGGGATGGTATTAAGGTAGATCCTGAAAAGATGGATGTTATTAGAAATTTGCCTAGACCATTGACCCTATCAGATATTACGAGCTTCTTGGGCTTAGCGGGTTACTATAAGATGTTTGTGAATGAGGTTCTCTTCTATTGCTTCTCATATGACCAAGTTGACTCAAAGAAAGCCAAATTTGTGTAGACAAATGAGTGTGACCTGAATTTCCAAATATTGAAAGATAATCTTGTGTCAACTCCTATATTATAACTATCAGGAGGGCTAGAAGGGTTTCTTGTGTATTGTTATGCTTCAAGAGTCACTTTGGGTTGCGTTCTAATGCAAAATGGTGAGATGGTAGCCTATGCTTCTAGAAAACTTAAACTGCATGTAAAGAATTACCTTACCCATAATCGTGAATTAGCCGCCGTAGTCTTTTCTTTGAAAATTTGGCCTCACTATTTGTATAGGGTGCATGTTGATGTGTTAACCGATCATAAGAGTCTCCAATATGTCTTCACTCAAAAAGATTTCAACTTGAGACAAAGTAGGTGGCTAGAACTTCCTAAGGACTATGATATGAGTATACATTATCATCCCGGTAAGGATAATGTGGAGGTAGATACTTTGAGTAGGGTGTCCATGGGTAGCCTAACTCGTGTTGATGAAGTGGCATAGGGAAGGCTAGGGAGGTCTATCGGTTGGCTAGATTAGGAGCTAGGTTGGTAGATAATAGGGGTATTGTGGTAGTTGATGGCTCTAAGTCTTCATTTGTTGAAGAGGTGAAAGATAAGCAAGATATTAACCCCTCTTTGATGGAATTGAAGGAATTGGTAAATGATGGTAAGGTGGAGGTTTTTTCCCAATGGTGAGATGGTGCCCATAGATACCAAGGTAGGTTATGTGTGCCTTGTGTAGATGGTTTGAGAGAAAACATTCTTTATGCGCCTCATGGTTATTCCTATTCTGTTCACCCTGGTTCTACTAAGATGTATGGAGACTTGAGAGAGGTGTATTGGAGGGGAGGCATGAAGAGGGACATTGCCAAATTTGTTTTTTATTGTCATAGTTGCCAACGAGTCAAAGCCGAACTCCAAAGGAAGGGTGGATTAACCCAATACATAGAGATTCCTACTTGGAAGTGGGGGGAGATTAATATTGATTTTGTGGTTGGGTTGCCCAAGACTAGAAAGGGTTTTGATTCTGTTTGGGTTGCGGTTGCTAGGATGATGAGATAAGCTCACTTTCTACTTTTTAAGACAAGATATGGGGCTAAAGATTATGCTAGGTTGTACATTCATGACTTTGTGAGGTTGCATGAGGTTCCTTTGTCCATCATATTGGATAGTGGTTCTCAATTTTCTTCACATTTTTGGAGGTCATTTCAAAGGGGTCTTGGTACAAGAGTTAAACTTAGTACGACCTTCCACCCTCAAATGGATGGCAAAGCTAAAAGAACTATCCAAACATTTGATATGCGTAGGATTATGTATTGGATCTTAAGGGTAGTTGGGATGATCATATTCCATTGATAGAGTATGCCTATAACAATAGCTATCATTCTAGCATCAGTATGGCTCCGTTTGAGCCTCTCTATGATAGACATTATAGATCAATGGTTGGGTGGTCTGAGGTTGGAGAGGTTGCTTTATTTAGACCAGATTTCGCTATAGAGGCTCTTCAAAATGTTATGATGATTAGAAAAAGGTGGAAGATTGCCAAAAGTCCTATGCCAAATATGAGGAGAAGGGATCTTGAATCCAAAGTTTTTTATTGGGTTTATTTAAAGGTTTCACCCATAAATGGTCTGGTTTGTTTTGGTAACATAGTTAAGTTAAGCCGTAGATATGTGTGTCTTTATAGAGTGATGAGGAGGATTGGTAAGGTGGCATATGAGTTGGACTTCCCTAGTGAAATGAATTTTGTTCATCCGATGTTTCATATGTCTGTGTTGAGGAAGTGTGGGGGTGATCCGAATTCTATTGTCTATTAGTGTAGTTGCACACAACTTCTATTATGAGGAGGTTCCAATAGATATCTTGGATAAACAAGTGAAGAGGCTAAGGAATAAATACGTTGCTTCCGTTAAGGTCCTTTGGAGGAATCAACAAGTCGAAAGTGCTACATGAAAGGCCGAAGCTGACATGCAAAAGAGATATCCTTATCTTTTCCACTCTGTTCAAACTTAAGGTATTGATCTCAGCCCCCGATGTGATTTCAATTCTAAGTTCAGCCCATGACATTTGCATGCATTCCTTTTTAGATTGACAAGTTCATGATGATTTCACACTTCTGTTGAGATTTTAGAAATGATGTTTCAGTGCATTATTGCATCCTTATATGGGATAAAATTGTCATGTTTATGTATCTCATATACATTTCTCTGACATTCGGGGATGCATATTCCCAAGGGGGAGATATTTTAATGACCCCTAAAAAAGTGTCCGAAAATGTGCCTCGGAAGTGCCCAGAATCGTAATTTTTATATATATCAAAATTCATGTGTTATATCAAAAATCCTACTTTATATTCTTGTTAAGGGGGAAATATTTATTGGAAAATGGGTCTAACCTCAATTTTAGAGCAACCATATCAAATTTGGAAATCGCAAAAATGTGATTTCCAGAGAGCATCTGCGTCCCTGGCGCAACGCGCCAAGGGCACGCCACAATGTTATAAATGTTCCAATTTTTGATGCCTGTCCAAGCTTTTGGTTCTTGGACCTAAGCCTTACCATGCATGAAAATACCTATACATAGCTATATTTCACCCTCATATCATTCAAGACATTCCCAAATACTCTCTCAAACACTTAGATAATATTTTATCTCAAAATTCAAGTGTCCAAATCCCTTACGGATCTCAATGAATTTATCCAAGATTCAAGTCTCCTTTCAAATCTTTTTCAAATAAATCTCCAAGTAAAGGTACACCAATTTTATTCTTGGGTTCCTTTCACCCATGAAGACTAAACTTCCTTTTTACTTAAATTGCATGATTTTAATTGGATTTACTTATGGGTCTTACTAACTATGAATTTGAGTATGAACTATGTTGGGGTTTTATGAAATTGTGACTATTTTAGCATGTTTTGAGCTATGAATCTAAGATCTATTGTGGGATTTGATAAAGGTTGTTATGTATATTGCTTGAGGCTCTTACAAAGTACTGACGAATGGTTTTACATTAGATTTTCTTGCATGATTTCATCCCTATATTTCATGATTTTACACTATCCTACACATACGCCATGTGTTTGATAAAATGTATGGTTCTAATCTCTTGAGGAATTGAAGGTCTAATGCATGTCTTATGAGTTGAATGACTTTGTGATGATGAAAGGAATGTATGTATATGATATTCTCCTATATAGTGTTAGAAATTGACCATGCCCTACTTGGGGGGTTAAGAGCTCAAGCAACCACGTTGAAGGGTTTGTACATTGATAACCAATGAAGGGATTTGTACCTTAATAAATAGGTTGAAGGTCTTGTATCTGAATCACCAGGGGTGATAGGCTGCGAGTATCCACCAACCAATCAAAAGGTTTGTATGTTGAATACTGAGTTAAAAGGTTTGTATCTCAATCACCAGAGGTGGTATGGTGCGAGTATCCACCAACGAATCACGTGGTTTGTACCTTGATAACCAAGTTGAGTGGTTTGTACCTCAATCACCGGGGGTGGTAGGGTTCTAATATCCACAAACCAATCAAAGGGTTTGGACCTTGGTAAACTATGAACTCATAATGATAGTCTCTTCTTAGACATGAATTGTGCTTTATGTAAGCATGATTTACTTTAAGCATCTTCCATGCACTCCATATTGTTATATGCTAATCATTGTTTATGCCTATGCATTCTGACTATGTTACTTGTCTTTTGTTACAATTCATCCTACATACTTGTTATATTTAAACGTACTATTGCATACTCTATGCCTACATGATGTCACCTTATTGGAATTGGAGCCCCACTTGAGCGTCTCCCTCCATGTGGCTAGAACGAATTCTCTCAAGCTAGTTAGTGAGTCCTCCATTTCGGGGACACTATCTATGATCTCATGCATTTTACTAAGACTATCTTTCTTTTATGTTTGTATTGACTATGAGGGTAAGCCCGGTTGCTTGTCTTGACCATCGCTCTTTTCTATGCTATAGAGGTGTTATTGGATATGTTATGTATTGAGTCTAAACTCTCCTATTTGATGTTTATGTTATGAATGCTTTCCTTCAGTCCCTTTGCCCCTATTTCTAATTCAATTGTGTTGTTTAATTGCTTCTGCGACCAATGATGTGTAATGATATATTAAGAGGCTTGTTTGGGGTCCCTTTGTGCTTCCTATTCGCTGTGTCATGTCTAAGCCCTAGGCTTGAGTCGTGACAAACTCGATACCAAGATTGATTGTGTATTTTGGATGTTAATTATCTTAGAGATCATCATGAGTAAAGCTCATAGCTCTTATTAGTCTATACATTCAGTAGTTACCAATATGTATTGGGACTTGAGGGAAATGACTTGGTGGCATAGTATTAAGAAAGACATAACTAGATTTGTATCCGGACACTATAATTGGCAACAAGTGTACGTGGAACATCAAATGCCTGATTGTTTGGATCAAAATATTGAAATCCCTACTTAATATATGAGAATGAGAATGTGGACTTTGGCAACATATGGGTAAATATTGGAAGAGTGACCGAATTGGCTCACTTCTTATCGGTTGGGACTACGTCCAATGTTGAGGACAATGCCAAGTTATATATTTGGGAGTTGGTTAGACTGGATCATGTGCCTACTTTTTATTTTACCAGATTGTGCTACCCAATTTACTTCTCACTTTTGGAAATCATTTCAAAAAGGGCTTGGCACTAAGGTGAAATTAACATTTTTCTTCCTCAATCTGATGGACAAGCCAAAAGGACAATTCTAACCTTGGAGGATATGTTGAGGGTTTGTCTGTTAGAATTCAAAGGAAATTAGAGTGATCATCTATCACTTAGTGAGTTTGATTATAACAATAGGTTTTATGCTAGCATTCATATAGTACCTTTGAAGCTTTGTATGGGAGAAGGTGTAGGTCCCCGATAGGATGGTTTGAGTTAGATGAGATGATAGTAATTGGCCCGGATTTGGTGTTGGAGGCCATGGAAAAAGTGAAATGCTTAGGGAGAGGTCAAAGACGACTCAAAAGGTTGAAGATGGCTCAAAGTCACCAAAAGTCTTATTCGAATGTTAGAAAAAGGGATCGCGAATTTCATATTAGTGATTGGGTGTATGTAAAGGTTTGACCTGTGAAAGGTGTAATGCAATTTGGTAAAAAGGGTAATTTAAGTTGCAGGTGTGTATGTCCTTATGAAATAGTTGAGCGAATCTAGAAAGTGGTCTATAGATTTGATTCGCCTCCGGATTTGAGTTCTATTCACCCGATTTTCCATATGTATGTTGAGGAAATTGGTTGGTGATCCTAGTGAAATTGTGCCTTTGGAAGGTGTTGAGGTTGGGAGAACTTAAATTATGAAGAGATTCCGATTGAAATTTTGATAGGCAAATAGAAAGGCTTCGTAAAAGGATATTTCTTTGGTTTAATTATTTAGAGGAACCAACATGTCGAAAGTGCTACGTGTGATGTGGAATCAAGGGTAATGCGATGATACCTCTATTCTTTCCAATCTACTCAAGCCTATACTATTAGGTTCTTCCTATTTTCAATGGTCCTAATTCTTTCACTCTTGAGTTTCATTACATGACATGTATACATGTGCACAAAAATAGTTTAATGATGTTGTCACACCCCTATTTTTGAAAGTTGTCACACTCTTATTTATCACCATGCGAGGTTTTGAAAAATAGAGTTTTTTCAACTAAAGTGACATTATTGAAAAGGGACTATATTAATTTATTCAAAGTTGCCACTTGGAATTGAGTTTTGGTGTTCCAAGTCACCTTATCATATCCCTAATCAAATGGAAGTTGACTCTTTATTTATGGTCTTCGAACTTGAAATTTAGGTATGGAATTCTATTGACCGAGGGAAAAGTGTTAGGTACCCCTCTAGTCCCGTGGTTCTAGCAAGGTCACTTTTATCAACCTATACTTTCCTTAAATTATTTGTGGGATAAATTGTGTATCAACACCTTAATTTGTTCAATTTTTAAAATAAATTATCAATTTTATGAGTGTCAACATACATGCGTCACCACATTCTTCGTCTAGACGTTAGAGGCAAGATTACCTTCTCTATATCTTAAAAATTCTCTGTAATCAAATTATAATCTGGATTAAGGAAAAAGTTGACTATTAAACTCATTTGGGTCATATGTATCACCATATCCTTGAAGAAAAAATTCGCGTCTCGACAAAGATGTGCAACCATATTCTTTATAGAGGATAAATTTTTTATTATATTTTGAAATACTTTTTTAGTTATTTTTTTTTCAAACTCAAAAGACTTTGAATTTTTTTTTATTTTAAGAATTAGTCATTGTGACTCATAGAAAGTATAATTCAACAATTCAATATTAGTTACATAGATGAACAAGAAATTCTTAAGTTAGTATTATAAAAAAAATCTTTACTCAAATGATATGTAAAAAGTTAATAATAATAACAATAATATATATATACACAAAAAAAAAATAGTAATAAAAAGGTATTAAAATCTTAGGTTCGGTCAAAATTTACGTGTTTACAGCTTGCACCTCTTTGTCTGAGAACATGAAGAGTTGGAAGACAAAGAAGTAGACAGCACAATAAATTTTGACTGCACTCTTACTTGCAAGGAAATCATGCGATCGAGTCATGGTTTTGGACTGCCTATATATCCCAGGTCAGAAGAAAATTAGGTCGCGTGTAGTTTAAGGAGATGAAATGATGAGTTGGAAGTAAGGTGAGGTCCATCGAGGCTCCAGTTCACAACGCCTATTTTTACATACAAATGAAAGACAAAACTAAAAGAAACAGCAAGGACAAGATCCTATCTATATAGCTTCCCTTGAATCAACTCGGGTTTTCATGTCTTCTCAAATGGTGAGATGTCATCTCATATGAATTTGAAAGTTCGCTTATTCCCCAAGTAGGCTTCTGCTACTCGATGTTAGAAATTTTCCTTGTCTTCAAGAATAGCCCCTACTATTTGAATTGAAAATGAGCTTCAAAGTCGATGATGCATTGCTTTATAGACACGATCTTGAGCTTTACATGTGAATTGGCTTTGTCCTACAACCAGATTCCTGAAATAAAAACACACAAAAGTAATAGCACAAAATTTCTACCCCAGTTTATAGCAAAGGATATTATGTGAGAATGAATAAAGGAGAACGCTTAGCTATGCATCAAGATTCAGGATAACTCGACTTCATTGCAATGCATTCTTAATATGTTTGTGACTTGTTTAAGTAACTCCATTGATTCTGAAGAACCACTTAAATTGGTTCCTTCTAGGCTGATCATCCAAGAGGATCCTACTAGCCTAAATCCCGTTATCCAAGAGATGCTGCTAATCTGAATCCCATTACCCAGGAGGGTCTTGCTAATATTTATCCAATATCCATGAGGATTCTACTATGCTAAGTCCCAATATCTAGAAGAGTCCTGCTATGCAAAGTCCCAATACCCTAGAGGGGCCTGCTTGTTACTCTAAATCTCATTTTCTTGAAGGATCCTGCTACGCTAAATCCCATTACCTAAGAGGGTCGTGAGGTTAATCTAAATTTCATTATTAAGAAGTGTCCTACTACGCTAAAGCCTATTATCCAAGAGGATCCTACTACACGAAGTCTCATTATCCAGGAGGGTTCTCATCCTATTATCCAAGAGGGTCCTACAAATCTAAATCCCACTCTCCAGGAGGGTCCTACTACACTAAGTCCCATTATCTAGGTGGGTCCTGATCCTTTTATCCAGGAGTGTCCTGCTACACTAAGTCTAATTATCAAGGAGGGTCTTGATCCCATTACCCGAGAGGATCCTTCAAATCTAAATCTCATTACCAAAGAGGCTCCTACTATACTAAGTCCAATTATCTCGGAGGGTCTTTCAAATCTAAATCCCATTATCCAATTGGGCCCTGTCCCCATTATCCAGGAGGGCCCTGATCCCATTATCCAGAAGAGTGCTGCTACATTAAGTCTGATTATCTAGGAGGGTCCCGATCCTATTAACTAGGAGAGTCCTACTAATCTAAATCTCATTATCTAGGAGGATCCTACTACACGAAGTCCCACTATCTAGGAGGGTCATGCTTATATAAATCTCATTATCCAGTAATGTGCTGCTATACTAAGTCCTATATGCAGGAGTGTCCTAATCCCATTATCAACGAGAGTCATGCTACACTAAGTCTCATTATCCAGGAGGGTCCTAATCCCATTATCTAGGCGGGTCTTACCAATCTAAATTCCATTATCTAGAAGGGTTCTTCTACACTAAGTCTTATTAAGCTAGAGTGTCCTGATCCTATTATCCAAGAGGGTTCTACTGCACTAAGTCTCATTATCCAGCATGGTCCTGATCCAATTATACTTGACGGTCCTACATACCTAAATCCAATTATCTAGGAGAGACTTGCTATACTAAGTCCCATTATCTAGGAGGGTCTTGATCCTATTATCTAGGAGGGTCCTGCTATACTAATTCTCATTATCCAAAAGGATCCTAATCCCATTATCAATGAGAATCCTGCTAATCTAAATCTCATTATCCAGAAGGATCCTGATCCAATTATCAAAGAGGCTTCTACTACACTAAGTCCCATTATCAAAGAGGGTGCTGATGACATTATTTAGAAGGATCCTACTAAACTAAGTCTTATTATCCAGGAGGGTGCTATTACACTAAGTCTCATTATTGAAGAGGATCCTGCTATACTAAGTCCCATTTTCCAGGATCTCCTAATCTAATTATCTAGGGGGGTCCTACTACACTAAGTCTCATTATCTTGGAGGCTCCAGATCCTATTATTTAAGAGGTTCTGTTACACTAAGTCCCATTATCCAAGAGGGTCCTGGTCCCATTATTAGAGAGGGTCCTGCTAACCTAAATCTCATTATCTAAGAGAGTCTTGTTACACTAAGTTTCATTATCCAAGAGGGTCCTGCTATATTAAGTCCTATTATCCAAGAAGCTCCTAATCCTATTATTTAGGAGGGTCCTGCTAATCTAAATCTCATTATCTAGGCGGGTTCTACTACACTAAGTCTAATTATCGAGAAGGGTCCTAATCCCATTATCTAGGAGGGTCCTACTCACTAGCTCTCATTATCTAAGAGGGTCGTACTCCTATTATCCAGGTGGGTTCTGCTAATCTAAATCTCACTACCCAGGAGGGTCCTGATCCCATTATCCCATAGGGTCCTGCTACACTAAGTCCCATTACACAAGAGGGTTATGATTCCATTATCCTTGAGGGGTTTGCTACATTAAGTCACATTATCTAAGAGGGTCCTGATCCCATTATTTAGGGGGGTCTTGCTAAACTAAATCATAATCAGTAGGAGGTCCTATTACATTGAGTTTCATTACTTAGGAGGATCCTGATACCATTATCTAGGAGAGTCCTACTACACTAAGTATCATTATCTAGGAGGGTCCGACTAATCTAAATCCAATTATCCAAGAGGGTCCTACTATGATAAGTCCCATTATCTAGGAGAGTCCTAATGTTATTATCCAAGAGGGTCATACTATATTAAGTGTCATTATCCAAGAGGGTACTACCACACTAAGTCCCATTATCCAAGACGGTCGTGATCCAATTACCCAGGAGGCTCTTACTACCCTAAGTCCCATTATTCAAGATGGTCCTGCTACACTGGATCCCATTATCATGGAGGGTTCTGATCCCATTATTCAGGAATGTCCTACTACACTAAGTCCCATTATCCATGAGGATCCTGATTCCATTATCCAGGAAGGTACTACTAATCTAAATCTCATTATCTTGGAGGATCATGCTAATCTAAATCTGATTATCCAAGAGGGGCTCGCTATACTAAGTCCCATTATCCAAGAGGGTCCTAATCCAAGTATCCAAGATGCTCCTACTACACTAAGTCCTATTGTCCAGGAGAACCCTGATCCCATTATCCAGGAGGATCTTGCTACCCTAATTCCCATTATCCAAAAGAGTCCTGATCCTATTATCCACGAGGGGCCTGCTTTACTAAGTGTGGTTATCCAGAAGGGTCCTGATTCCATTATTCAGGAGGGTCTTGCCAATCTAAATCTCATTATCTAAGAGGGTCCTGCTATATTATGTCGCATTATCTAGGCAGGTCCTGATCCCACTATCCAGGAGTGTCCTGCTACACAAAGTCCCAGTATCCAAGAGGAGCTTGATCCCATTATCCAGGAGGATCCTCATCCCATTATCTAGGAGAATTCTGCTACACTAAGTCTCATTATACAAGATCGTCCTGATCTTATTATCTAAGAGGGTCCCGAATTTAATCTAAATCCCATTATCCCGGAGGGTTCGGAGGTTAATCTAAATCCCAATAATATATAATTTTTTTGCCCTAATTTTTAAACATAGAAGTTTGAGATTTTTGTTTTGTTGGACTGAACCCAGTAACATGGTTGCCTACATATCTTGTGAAGTAAGAATCAAGTTAAATGTAGTTCAGTACAAAAAGACATTTTATTTTCTTTGTAATTTTTTTTTTACAAAAGGACTTCTTCTAAAAAGAATGTTGGGTAGGAAAAAAATTCGATTGATCATGTATTGATGTTAGTTGGTACCAACAATGAGTATTATGCATATGAATAACTTTTAACTATTTCTAGGCAAATTTGAGGTACTTTCTATAGTTTCAAATGATACCTCAAGTATACTTAAAAATTAAAATGATTTATTCATCTTGCATCTGACATGGGGTTAACATTATTTATGTCCTCGTGTTTCAAGTGTCTTACCGAAATGGAGTCCCAATTCATAGAGAATTGAAGAATTTGGATCATGGTACAATTTGAGAGTCACTCAAACTTAGAAAGATATTTAATGCATGAGATTGAGATACCATATTCTTGACCCTCATATAAATATATACTAATATGACAATATCAAAAATGAAATCAAGTAGGACTTGTATTCGGCTCAAAGTGTAAGCTTGGAATGGGTAAGGTAATCTTTTTGGATAAAGTGACTATTTTCTCCCCAAGTATTGCACTATGCTCTCAATTTATTTTTGCAATTTTAAAATTTGATCTTTATTTTAGACTTCCTCTTTTTTTTTTAGGTTCTCTCCCTTTGTTGGAGCTTTTTTTTGGACTATCATATTTTTCATCTTTTACTTCGTCATCAGACATAAAACTTTGTCATTGTATTCATGGAGATAGGAGAAAAATAGAATGATGCATTTTTTCCCTCAAAAGCATATAAGCTAAGATATGATTATTGAAAAAATATATTTTAGGCTAAAAAAGAAAATACTAGGATCACGTGTTATTTGGTAGGCTTACAAACACAATAAGATCAAAGAAAGTCCACAATCCTTTTCCAAATTAAATGTTGGCAAAAATTTCGCCTCAACAAATATTCGGGTCAAGTTCTAGATCAACAAGTCATGCCATTGGACTTTGTATCTAAAGCTCACCACATAGTGTACATGAAACAGTGAGGTCGAACATTTTTACCCTTAACTTTGAGCTCGAGAATTTTCCAAGTGTGACATAAGTACAACCAACAGGTACCAAAGGAATCTATATGAATCACAACAAAGTTGTTCCACTCTACTATGCCAAATAGTTAACACTTTTTCATGTACACTTCTATGTATGTTAGTACCAATCAAGACAAGAAGTACCTTTTTTATTTTTATTATTTTTATTTTGGAAAAGAAATAAAACTTTTTTTCGAATAGGAGTGAAAAGAAAAATCGCTTTTCTATTTTAAACAAAGAAATAAGATCTTCATTCTTGAACTCTTTAATAAGGATCTTTTTCTTTTTTTTAATGAAGAGAAAATTTTTTTTTGTACAAAATTTATTTTCATTAGTTTTGAAACTAGGAATCACCGAACCCATAGAGGGTTAACTGCATATCTCATCAAGGCGAGAATCATGAATGTGTAGTTCTCAAGTCAAACAAATGTTCATGTTTATATTTTATTATAAGAAATAAATATTTTGTTTTGTTTTTGTGAATAAGAAAAAAAATTGTATTGTTTACATTTCATAAGAAATAATTTATTTTTTACAAATTTTATCAGTAAATATCACGTAGCTCATAAAGGGTTGCCTATGTATCTCATCAGGATAAGAATCAGGTGTGCATATTTTGACCATCTTCTTGTAAATATGTTTGACTTTTGACAATCATATTTTATTTGGAACATCTTATTGTAAACATGCGAGGATAGAGATAGTTGAGATGTGACCCAAAAAAAGAAAATATTTAATGAGAATATTCAAATAATTTTGTAATTAATGTAACACATAGTAATGAACATATTAGTCTAAAAGATGGTTCATGTCCCACATGAACCCAATACTTGTGTTTAGACATACAAAGTGAAATGCAGATGATACATATAAGTGTATTCTAAGAGGATAATCATTGACTTAGGCTTTTTCTACTAAGTTTGAAGTTCTTATGGAGGTGGCGTCTAGACTGGCTTACTTGATCAAACACTCGAGCCAGGGAGGGGTAATTTATCGGTAGTAGCGGTATTCTAACTTCGTTGCTAGTCCAACCCTACCTAATATGTGCAATTAATAATCCTTCATAGGTGGCCAAGACACACCAGCTTTACCTCAATAGAAAGTAGGTTGCATTTCTGCATTCCTAGCTACCCTATACTTTCAGAGACTCAGAGAGGATATGCGAGAGAAGAAAATTTATAAGTCATTTAACAATATCACTACAAGAAAAAGTAAATAAATACCACATTAATC
>JAOTQJ010164848.1:0-26814 GCA_025642045.1 Solanum sejunctum | reverse complement strand
ACCTTGTTGCGGGTGCACTCAACAACTATGTTGGGGGTTTGTAGTCAACAACTTTGTTAGGGGGGAAGGGTTTGTATTCCATCAACCTTGTTGGGGGGGGGGGGTTTGTACTCTATCAACCTATGAAGGGGTTTGTACCTCATGCGCCTCTCCAAGAGGTGGCAGGCCTTGGATTGCAGTACTAATGGTCACTCCTTATACTCATATTATATTCTATATAAGTATGTTTTTACTTCAAGCATCATTCATAGATGTCATATTGTTAATATGTTATTCATTGCTTATGATTATGCATTTTGCCTATGATACCTATCTCTTGTTGCATTGCATCCTACATACTTAGTACAATCAAACATACTAACATATACTCTATGCCTAAATGATGTCACCACATAGGAACCGGAGCCCCACTTGAACATCCTCCTCCACGTGGCTAGTACGATATCTCTCAAGCTTGTTGATGAGTCCTCCATTCCGAGGATCATTTTTTTGATCTTATGCTATGTCCTAATACCATCTTTATTTCATGTATGTATTGACTATGAGGGTGAGCCCAGTTGCTTGTCTTGGCCTCGCTCTTTTCTAAGTAGTAGAGACGTTTGACATATTATGTACCTATGCTATAAGCCTTTACTCTCTTGTTTCTTGATGTTTATGATATGGAAGTCTACTATTAGTCCCAATTTCCCTTGTTTATGCTTGTCTCTTATTTTCATTTTAATTACTTTCGCAACCAAGAATGTGTAATGATATACTATGAGGCTTGTTTGGGGTTCCTTCTTGTTCCCCATTCACCGATTACGTCTAGGACCTAGGCTTGAGTTATGACAAGGACTCACCAACTTGCTTTTAGAGAAATCGTACAAGCCATGTAGGGGAGGATGATGATCAAGTAGAGCTCCGGTTCCTACATGGTAACATCATGTAGGCATAGAGGATGCATTAGAATGTTTGAATGTACTAAATATGTAGGATGCAGTGCAACAGAGATAGGCAATATAATCAAAATGTATAATCATAAGAAAGAGATAGTATATTAGCAACATGGCATATAGGAACAATGTTTGAAGTAAAACATGCTTATATAGAACATAATACATGTGTAGGAAGAGACCAACATCATAGACCAAGAAACTTAGTACTTTGAATTCAAGTCATGCCACCCACTTGGAAGGTGGATGAGGTACACACCCCTCATCTATGGTAGTATGGGATTTCCACCACCCAACAAGGTGGATGAGGTACATACCCCTCATCTATGGTAGTACGGGATTGCCACCACCCGACAAGGTGGATGAGGTGCGTACCCCTCATCTATGGTATGGTTACTTGTAACACTATAGGTACTTTCCATGATGGCAATTCATATATACATTCCTTTTATCATCATAAAGTCACTTAACACATATACTATGCATTAGACCTTCAACAACTCAAGAAACCTTAATTGGACATTTTATCAAACACTTGGTGGGTGTATAATGCTAGTATAAAACCATGAAAGAAAAATTAATTTAAAACCACGAATAACACTTTGTAATACCCTCATGCAATATAAATTAAAAACCCTCATCAAATCTCAAAGTAGATCATAGATTCATAACTCAAAACATGCTTAAATATCACACTTTAATGAAACCCCAACCTAGTTCATAGTCAAATTCATAGTAAGTAAGACCCATAGGTAAATAAACTTAGCAATATGAATTTTATGTATAAAAGAAGCTTGGGCAGCATGGGTGAAAGGACCCAATGGTTGAAACCCATGTACCTTAGACTTTGAGTTTCTTGAAATTGGGTTGTGAAGGACTTGAAGTTTGGAGGTGGGTCTTGGTGTCCTAAAATTGTTCTTAAGGTTTCTTGAATTTTTATTGGGGTTTTGATGGAGGCTCTTGAGAGAATTTGAGAGTGTATTTGAGATAAGGGTAATGACTTTGATCCTTTTGGATAGGGTTTATGTCTTTTGGGAAGTTTAAGATAGCACTGGAAGTCTAAAAAGGTCATTAGAGTAGATTAAATTCATGAAAGTGCCATTAATGAATGGATGGAAAAATTGGCAAAGTATCATCTCACTTGAGGTAAAAAGGGTCGTGTGGCACTTCATGGGTTGTGTGGATTGCCCGTGAGATGATGCTTAGTCTAAAAATGAGAAGTTGGGACGATTGGAAAAAGTTAACATCATCGTCACTTTGACGGGAGGCTCCATGGGTCGTGTGGTGCTATATGGTCCGTGTAGTGGCCCGTGGAGTTACACTTTTTGGGAAAAATTGTGGGGAGGAGGCTCCACGCCAGGCTACATGACTCGTCAAGAATGCCACGGCCCGTGAAGATGGCGCACCAAAGTTAGCCAAAAAACTATTAGTCAGTTGATATTTCCTGACTTCCAACATAGGTTTTTTACTATTTTTTACTTAGTTTTTAGTTAACCAATTTCCTATTTTCTGGCAAAAGACTTAGATAAAGTTAGTTGCTTATTAGTGGCCCTTTATGGCTGATTAGTGGATATTTTTCCGAGTGAGTTTATCCACTTTGTAAGTGGCTAATAGATATGAATTAGTTACTCTTTCCTTGTATATATTTAGATGTTTTCCTTATTAATGATATGCTGGAATTTTAACATCTTCTTTGAGTTTCTTATATTTGGTTCAATTTCAACAGTACTTAGTTTTCTAATAGTGGTATCAGAGCCTCTATTTGATCTTCTGGGACCAAAACTTTTAAACCTACAGCACAAATGGCATCCAGCAGCCTACCTTTAAATCCACCATTCACTTTCACCATTGAAAACAATCAAATTTGGTCCGTGAAAATACATTCTTTTCTAGAAGCCTATGATCTTTGGGAAACTGTGACAGAAGATAAACCAATTGCTACTCTTCTAGATAATCCTACTGTGGCATAGATCAAATCCAACAGCAAAGAGAAGGCAAAGAAATCTAAAGCAAAGTCGCTCATACAGAACGCTGTGGCCGATTTTGTATCCTATAAAATCCTTGCTTGTAAAATGGCAAAGAAGGCTTGGGACAGGCTGAAAGAGGAATATCAAGGCAGTGATAGAACATGTATAATGCAAGTATTGAACCTAAAAAGAGAGTTTGAGTCCCTAAATATGTAGATGGATGAAACAATCAATAAGTATACTGACAGATTCTCATTAATTGTTAATAATATTAGGCTTCTTGGTGAAGAATTTACAGACAACTTGATTGTGGAGAAAGTTCTTGTGACTCTTCTTGAGAGGTTTGAATCTAAGATTTCCTCTCTTGAAGAATCTAAGGACTTGAGCAAACTCTCATCAGGTGAATTAATGAGTGCTCTTCAAGATTAAGAGCAAAGAAGGACTATGAGATGAGACAAGTATACTGAAGGCTCTTTCTCTATACAAAAGCAAAATTTGGGTAAAGGAAAGCAACAATTCAACCAAAAGAATAGGGGCAAGCATGATGGAGGAAACAATAATGTAGATTTGAAGCAAAAGTTTCCTCCCTGTAAACACTACAAAAGGACTACACATCTGGCGAAATATTGTTGGTAGAGAACTGATTGTATGCTGCTACTGTAAGTAGACGGGCCAAGTATCTAAGGTTTACAGATCCAAAACAAAGGCCTTTGGAGCATTGCAAGCATAAATCACATAAGCTTCAAATGCACATGAAGAGCAACTCTTTGCAATTTCACACTTTTCAACCAATGGATCCTCTAATTCGTGGCTTATTGATAGTGGTTGCACACATCATATGTTTAATGATGCTGAAATGTTTAAATTCCTTGATGATACTGACAAATCTAAGGTAAAAGTAAAAAATTGTGAGGCTGTAGATGTCAAAGGCAGACATGCAGTGTCTATCTCTACAACATTAGGTATCAAAACTATTCCTGATGTTTTGTACACACCTAATATGAGTCAAAATTTATTGAGAGTTGGACAAATGCTTGAAAATAATTATTCTTTGCACTTTAAGAATCGTGGATGTGTTGTTTCTGACCCTTCTAGAGTAGAACTATTTTGTGTTAAGATGAGCAATAGGTTATTTTCAGTTGATTGGGAGAAAATGATTAAGCAGGCTTATACCACTACTTCACAAACATGTACAAACCTATGGCATAAAAGGTTTGGTCACTTCAATCTGAGAAGCATCGCAAAGATGAAAAAAAAGGATCTTGTGGAAAATATGCTTGAAATTCTTTCTAATGATCAAGTTTGGGAAACCTGCTAGTAAGGGAAGCAAACTAAATTGCCATTTTAATAAGATCAAGTATGAAGAGCTAACCAGAACCTTCAGCTCATTCAGACGGATGTTTGTGGCCCAATGAAAATAGATTCCTTGAGTGGTAACAAATATTTTCTCCTCTTTGTTGATGACTACACCAGAATATGTTAGGTTTATTTCATTAGACTTAAGAGTGAAGTCTTTAATATTTTTAAACAATTTAAAGCTTTAGTAGAGAATCAATGTAATCTCTGTATTAAAGCTTTGAGGTCTGACAATGGAGGAGAATATATTTCTTCTCAATTTGTGGAGTTTTGTAATAGCACAGGTATTGAACATCAATGGACATTACCATACACTCCACAACAAAATGGCATGTCCGAAAGGAAGAACAGGACAGTAATAGAGATGGCCAGGTGTCTTTTGCTCGAAAAAATGATTCCTAACCAGTTTTGGGTGGAGGCAGTCAACACCTCAGCATATTTGTTGAACAGATTACCTACTAAGGCCTTGCAGGAAATGACTCCATATGAAGCTTGGTGTGGGAACAAACCATTAGTATTCTATCTCAGAATCTTTGGATGTATATGTTATTATCAAGTTCCATAATCAAAGAGGAGTTAGCTGGACAACAATGCTCAAAAGGGCATATTAATGGGCTATAATCCAAAGGATAGAAGATTTTCTGTTTAAAAATAGAAAAACTAATTCTAAGCCGAGAAATGAAGTTTGATGAAGCAGCTACTTGGGATCGGAAAAATCAGCAAACCACTTTTTCTGATTAAAAAAGCAACCCTAACTTGTGGAAGATGAAATAGTAGATAACATACCAGTTGGAGGCACTCGATCTTTAAAAGATATCTATCAGTGGTACAATTCATTTGTCTCTGGACAAACAAGATGTGCTAAAGCATAAGATTCTCAAGCATGGAGGAGAGCTATGCAAGCAAAAATAGACATGATCAAGAAGAATGGAACCTGACAGCTTATTGATAGGCCTAAAATCGCAAGGTGATTGGTGTAAAATGGATTTTCAAAACAAAACTCAATCCTGATGGCTCAGTTTTCAAGTATAAGGCTAGATTGGTGGTGAAGCTATACACACAAGAATATGGGGTGTGTTGCCAGGAAACATTTTCTATAGCAGTAAGGTATGATACAATCAAACTTATTCTTGCATTTGCATCCAGTAGTTCCTGGCAGATTCATCACTTTGATGTCAAATCAAATTTTTTGAATGGTTTGCTTGCTGAAGAGATTTATGTAGAGTAAACTGATGGTTTCTCAATGTCTGGAAAGGATGATCCAATTTATCTCTAAGCAAAGGCTTTATATGGCCTAAAACAAGCCCCTAGGGCATGGCACGAAAGGATGGATAATCATCTCAGCCAACTTGGCTTTAGTAGAAGTCAAAGTGAAGCTACCCTGTATGTAAAAGTCATGGATGGTGAGTCCTTAATTTTCTCAATTTATGTGGATAGCATGCTTGTTACAGGAAGCAAAATGGAACTAATCCAAAGGTTCAAGGATGAAATGGAGAAAGTCTTTGAAATGACCGATCTTGGAGTCATGAAGTACTTGTCTTGGGAGTCTTGCAGTCCAGTGATGGAATATTTATATGTCAGTAAAAATACATTTCAGTTATTCTAAACAGGTTCAAAATACAAGATTGTAAACCTGTGAGTACTCCAATATTTACTGGTGTAAAGATGGGCAAGGATGAGGATTCTAAAAAAGTGGATGGCAGAGTGTATAAAAGTTGCTTTGGCAGCCTTATTTATCTAACCACAAGCAGACCTGACATTCTGTTTGCTGTAAGTTTGCTCTCTAGCTTTATGCATTCTCCTAGAAACACACACTTCACTACTGCTGAAAGAGAGTTAGGGTATATTAAAAGAACCCGTAAGTTTGGAATTTTCTTTCCAACGCCTACTGAAGTGACTATGAATTTGTTTGGTTACTCTAATAGTGATTGGGGTGGCGGATGATTACAGAAGCACTTCTGGATATCTATTTTGTTGAGGACAAGTTGTTTTAGTTGGAACTCTAGGAAACAAGAAACTACAGCTCAATCAACAGTAGAAGCTAAGTACATAGCTGCTGCATCTCTTGTAAACGAAGTTATTTAGCTAAGGAAGATGTTGAAGGATTTGGTCCATGAACAAACGGAAGCTACCAGGATCATGTGTGACAACAGTTCAGCAATGTGAATCTCAAAACCCCTAGTGTTTCATAGTTGAACTAAGTACATCAATATCAAGTATCATTTTATTAGAGAAGTCTAACAGTCCAATGAACTGTTGCTGGTTCATTGCTCATCTGGGAACCAGCTAGCTGAAATTTTCACTAATATTTGCCAAAGGAAAGGTTTGAAGATCTAAGGCAAAGAATTAGTGTTCGTCAAGAAAATGCCAAGGAGGAGTGTTAGACAGCTGACATTTCCCAACTTCCAGCAAAGTGTTTTTACTATTTTTTACTCAGTTTTTAGTTAACAACTTTCCTATTTTCGAGCAAAAGACTTAGTCAAAGTTAGTTGCTTATTAGTGGACCTTTATGGCTGATTAGTGGAACTTTTTTCCCAGTCAGTTTATCCATTTTGTAAGTGGCTAATAGATATGAACTAGTTACTCTTTCCTTGTATATATTCAGATGTTTTCCTTATTAATGGTATGCTAGAATTTTAACATCTTCTTTTAGTTTCTTAAATTTGGTTCAATTTCAATAGTACTTAGTTTTCTAACAAAAACTCCCCCTCACGCCAACCTTGCCTCACTTGCTCACTCCTACGGCCAGCCACAAGATCAGTGGCAAGCCACACAACCTATGCCAATGGCTATATCCCAATCCTTAGACAAAAACTGGTCTTCTCCTACTAAATAAAGCCTCCACGCCCCATCCAAAGCCTCACTGTCCGTCAAGGTACCCGTATTACATCACTACTCTGAAGGGTCTCATTGAAATGGTCATAACTCCTTCACACGAACTCCGAATGAGGTGAAACCAAATGCGTAGGAAATATAACTCAAAGGGACTTCATTTGACATGTTTTGGGATATCCAGTTCCAAGTGTGCTAAAACTAATGCTTGTTTACACTTGACCCTTGCATGAACTAATATCGAAAACTCATTTCATAGAGAAGTCTTGAACTCGTCTAACTACTAGAAGTCTCTCACGACCCTAATACACTCCCAATCTAACCAAATGTGGCTTGAAACATGAGTATATAAGAGCATGGAGTCACGGTGTGTCACAAACATTATGACAAAAGAAACATTTTCCTTTAAATTTCTTTTTCTTGTTCTTTCATACTATTAAAAGAAGAATCAGATGAGTAATTCCCAGATAGCAGCACATTGTCCACAATCAGTTGGTTCTGCTCGATGTTCAATCAATGGTTGGGAGTGGCGTAAATGATCATTGAGGGAGGGTCCTACCGAAAGGGCTCGTGTTAGGGGAACTAAGGCTGTTACTATGCAAGATGTTAGTACAGATGTTGTTTCTCAATTATGTAATGTCAATTGAACTTCTGCAAGAACACACAGGGTTAAACTGCACAACCTTGTTGCTGTTGCTAAGGATGTGCAACTTAACCCTATATGTTATTACAGAAGATCCTTTAACATTAAGCATTTGAGAACCATTTGCATTTGTACAAACAGATTGGACATGAACAACCTTAGTTCCCCTAACATGAGTCCTTTCGGCAGGACTTGGCCTCAATGACCATTTACGCCACTCCCAACCATTAATTGTAGTTCAAGCACAACCAAGTGATTGTAGATAATGTTTTGCTATCAGAGATTTACCTATTTGGTTCTTCACTGAAGGTATGAATGAACAAGAAAAGTAATTTAAAGGAAAATGTTTCTTTGTCATAATGTAAGTGCAGATTTTAAAAATGGAAATTTAACACTAAGCCTTAATTTGGCATAATAATTAGACTTATCAATGTGACTGCCAAGTGATATGAAAAAAATTTGAAACTTCAATAGACTAGCATTTTGAGCATACACATGACTTATTAAGCTTGAACACTTCAAAAATATCAACAAGTGAAACAAAGTCTTTTTGAAGGATTTGACACAAGTTTGAAAGATTTTTGGAGAGTCCAAACAATATGATGCCACATTCATTGCTATATCAGTCGTACCCCAGGGATATCACATATAATCAGAGTATACCAACTGGACCTTTTAGAGGTTAGATCGGATCTTGGGCCAAACTCACCCTAACCTATTAGATAGTAGATCATAGCAGTTTGTATCTATGTAAAGATTTTTAAGACTAAAACCTAAATAACACAGCATATTAACCCATAGACATAAAGCTTGAAGAATATCACTAGAGCAATTACATAATGTCAAATGAATGCATGATTGCCTTCACCAATATAACTATAGCAATCAATGCGTAGAGTTAAATTTTCATTTTTAGTCAGGGAATAAAACTTTTTGTACTTACATTATGACAAAAAGAAACACTTCCCTTTAAATTTCTTTTCTTGTTCATACATACCTTCAAGGAAGAACCAGATGGATAAATATAAGATATCAAAGCATTGTCCATAATCAGTTGGTTGTGCTCGATGTTCAGTCAATGGTTGGATGTGGCATAGATGGTCATTGAGGGTGAGTCCTTTCGAAAGGGCTCCTGTTAGGGGAACTAAGACTGTTCAAAGCCAAGCTATTAGTACAAATGCTGGTTCTCAAATGTGTAATGTCAACTGAATTTCTGTAAGAACATATCGGGTTAAGCTACAAAACCTTGTTCTTGCTGCCAAGGATGTACAACTTAACCCTTTGTCTTATTGCAGAAAATCCATTAACATTAAGTATTTGAGAACCATTTGCATTTGCACTAACAGATTGGATATGATCAACCTTAGTTCCCCTATCACAGTCCTTTCGGTGGGCCTTGGACTCAATGACCATTTACAAAAGCGAACAACATTTTCTCTACCTACTCAATCTACCATGAATCTAAACCAAAGATACTTTGCATCCCCTCCCAATTGCATTAATACCTACTCAATATACCATGAATTGGGAGGGAAAGTTAAGTTTTTTTGGTTTGGATTCATGGTAGATTGAGTAGGTAGAGAAGAGGATGTTTGCTTTTATCGGATTTGAGATCGTATGGATCTTCTGATCATTGATATTTAAAGAAAACAAATTTGTTGTGATAGAATTTATCAGAGTAAAGCAGTATTTATTGTAGTTTTTAAATATTGATGGTATGGATCTTCTGATTATTAGTAATGTAGTGATTACTTATGAGTGAATCTATATATTATTTTATATATGTTAAATATTCATGTATTAGCTATACATGAACTAGTTATTTACCTTCTATATTGCATAAAACAATACATCAATTTAGGGTTATATTCTATGTGGATTAAACTGAAAAAAACAAATCAAAACTGAATTTAGATTAAAGTGTGAGTTAAACCACTTTCATCCCATTTTAGTTATTGTCTTTCATTAAGATTTTGTTACTATTCTATGTTTGGACATATACTGGTATATTTTTATGTATTGTGTTTTAACTTGTGATTTATATTAGAAACTATATTTTAAGAGATTTAGTATTATTACTTCTCCTTGGAAGGGGTTTCTAACTTGAAACCTCCAATATAAAAGTGCCAAGCCCAAACCATGATAGTTTTACTGACTTATTTGCTAATGTTTTGTTGTCTAGAAGGCTCAAATAGTTATTGTAATTTCTAGAGAAAGTTCAAGTGAGCTAGAGTAAGGAGAAAAAACATAATTCCCCCATAGTGAAATATAGCAGAAGAAAAGTAAAATCAATAGACCTTTTGATAGCCCAACATCGTTAACTAAGATTGGAAGATTCAACTAAAGAAGAGGAAGCTAGAAAGGAGAAGGGATATTTTGGAAACAAGAACTTTGTTAAGGAAGAAGACTCTATGATTTTTGTTTTGGGGTTGATTGCAAATGCCTAATATCACCCCTATATATAGTTGTGTAGGGATGGTTCTAGATATCATTGTTTATATATCTACAAGAAATATCTACGTAACTTTATCTACTAACCATCTAACAAAAATCTTGACTTCCTATAATTTACCAGAAATATATTTCTAATATATCTAATGCTATTGACTGTCCAGATTTTTCCTAATTACAAGTATTAAAGGTATTACTCTACAAAATTCTAGAAAGTTCTACTAAATATATAAGATATTTGTATCTCCCAAAAATCATCTTTATTTTTCACACTCCCCCTTAAAGTGATATTTTGGAAACTACTCCTCACTTGTCGTGGAAGAACTCAAATGAAGCTTTTAGCCACATCTTAGTGAAATTCTTAATAGCTTCTTCTGGACTCCTCTTGCTTTTTCAAATGTTGAAGAGTCATCATTGTCAATCAATCCTTGTGAATGATCTCCTTGCTGAGTTTTTAGACTTCCCCTTTCTCTCAGATTTTCAATAGTTGTACTACTTTGATAAACATCTACGATGGACAAGTTTGAAATTCCACGGTTCAAGATTTCGGAACCTGCTCCTTCTAATGCAACTTCATAATAGAAGAAGATTTTATTTGTATCAGTCTTCTCATTGGAGTTGATGACTATTTGATCAACAAAATGAAGTAAAGCCTCTACACTATTATCGGATCCACCACTGGATTCTCTTCCTATATCTTCAATAATAAATTTATCAGCTTTAGAGCTTTTGAAAATTATGTCTTCAGTCTCTCTACTTGAATTTGGCCTTCAAGATCAAATTCTTCATCTGTTTGATCTTTCTTCTTCATTTATTTCAAATGTTTGATCTAAGCGAATGATTGACTTCCATATGACTGAAGCTTGATCAAATACTTCAACATCTAACACATTTCCCTTAAAGCTTTCTCCATAAAAGTCACCACCATCATATATAGTTTCAGATGTGGCTTGTTTAGAATCAACTTCTTTGATTTATTCGATCAAAGTTGCCATGTCTCCAATATGAACAACTTCAAAAGTTTTTTGCTTCATACCAATGGCATCACCATCTTGCTTCTTCTGGTGATCGACTACACTATATTCTAAATCCTCCATCCAATCCTTTTTAAAATTGATGGAGGCCATGACATCTACTGCTCGAGTCTCAGTTACTAAGCACCATTCCCAATCTTCTTCTTCTTTAGTAGCTTTATCAATTTGAGCCATATTACTCTCCTTAGCTTGGCCATATCTTTTTATGTGTCCTATTTTTCCGCACTGATAACATCTTAGTGGCTTTTTACCGTAATGGTTTGAAGGCACTTCCTTCTTTTCAGGTGAATCTAAACCACCCAAGAATCAATCATGTGGTGTATCTCTTGTTTTTCCTTAAATTTTCTCTTGTTGGCTATAAGAGTATTTCCTTCCCTTTCATTAACAAATACACTAGCCAATTGTTTGTCTAGTAACTCCTGTGACAATATAAATTTTTAAATTCCTCCAAGGATGGTTGTTGAGCCCACCCTTGAATTGATGTCACAAATGGAATATATTAAGGCTTAAAACCACAAATGATAGTTCTTCTCATTTGTGTGGTAGAGATAGCCTCCTCCAAATTCAATAAGGATAGCTTAGAACATAAGTTCTTAATCTTTAAAAGTACTTGGTGATAGAAAGATTACCTTAAGTGGCATTAGCTAGTTTATTCTCCAAAATTTTATAGCCGAGCTGCATCCTTCTTATTGAAAAAATGATCGAGGCTTGTCCATTTTTATAAGCTGATTTACACTTTATAATATAATCAAATAAAGCAGAGGAGATTGTCCTCTTCAGAATGAACTCCACCATTGCATTAATCTGCTTCCACTTCTTGTATATGATACTATTCTTTAGTCCATCATCAGGAGGACTTATGTAATACCCATTGACAACATCACATAAATCCTTACCCATAAGGTATGATTCCATACGTCTCTTCCATACCTTGTAATTTGACAAGCTTAACAACTCCATCCCCAGTCCATTAACATGACCACAAAAGTCCATTTGGAAAAATTAGTTTAATCAACCACCTACCCAATCTTAAAGTAAACACAGAAGCCACTATATGACTATAGCTCTAAAACCATATAGAAAAGTATATCAGAAGAAAAGTATAATCAAGAGACTTTCTGATAGTCCAAGATATTTAACTAAGATTGAATGATTCAACTAAAGAAGAAAAAGCTAGAAAGGAGAAGGGATATTTTGGAAATAAGAACTTTGTTAAGGAAGATGACTCTATGTTTTTTTGGGGGTTGATTACAAATGCCTAATGTCACCCCTATTTATAGTTGTGTAGTGATGGTTCTAGATATCATTTTAGATATATCTAAAAAAAAATATCTAGGTAACTTTATCTACTAACTATCTAACAAAAATCTAGATTTTTCTGTCATTTACAAAAAATATCTTCCTAAAATATCTAATGGTATTTACCATCTAGATTTTCCCTAATTACAAGTATTATAGGTATTACTCCACAAAATTTAAGAAAGTTCTAAATATCTAAGATATTTCTATTTCAAAGAAATCATGTTTATTTTTCATATCCCCATCATTCAGTGAGATGACTTAACTTAGGAAATATAAACTGAAGATCAATTGAAAAATGATCAGTTACCATTTTTATGATGATATAAGTCAAGACGCAAGAGTCCAAAAGCTGCATCAATTTTCCATTACTGATGAGTATGAAGACTCCATGCAACTTCAAACTTTTTAGCAACATTAAGAACCTTTAGCAAGGCGCTTACAAAATGAAAACAAACTCTGCCTCCTTGATGGATATTGTCTTGCTCTTTTTTGGTTATCCAATATTATATACTTTTCTTAAAAGATACTTTCTTTTATAATTACTAATATGCTTAATCATGCAATTTAGAGAAGTAAATTTTGAGAAAAAGGAGATAGAATTTAATGAAGAAATCTATCAGCCTAGTGTAAAGAACTTAAAAAATAAATGTGTGTGTCAGCCTAATGTGTGATGCCAAATAATTCTTCTATATGTACCACTTTGCTATCAACCATTGACTGTAAAATCTAAATCGCAAGCTTTTACATTTTCAATAAGATTTCAGTTATTATAGAATGTTTCAATACTTCAAGTAGCAATTACAACCTAACAAGCAATGCAAGTATTTGCATTCAACCTAACACAGTGAATAGCAAACTATGCTAGAAGAAGTTTATATTCAGGAAAATCAATCTAATTCAAAAGAAGAAAAGCACTAAAGCAAAAAATAAAGGTACTCACCTAAGTGCAAAATCTCATTGCGTAATATACGAAACATCAATGCATTACTATACCAGAGTCATGGATCTCAGGCAAAAGGGATGTCAAAGACATAGTAGATGATTTTAGTTATTGTTCTTAGATGACATCGCTTCCTTCTTATTTTATCTTCTTTTCTTCTGCCAACATCATAGACCTCAACTTCCTAGGAGACAACTATAACAACAAAAGTAAATAAAGCTTAATTTCCCAAAATATGAAATGGGGTTTATATAGAAAATGGTAGCTTTGTATAACTATGTGCAGATTTAATGGATCATAAGTTGATTCCTTTTTCAACTAAAAGGAGAATAATGCAAGAAGTAGAAAAAATAAACAAAATCAACAATGAATAAAGTAGTAAAAGCTCGATTGTGATGAAAAGGTGAGTTTAAAAAGTAAATCTTTTTCCTTTCAACCCAAATCTCAAAAAGTGTTGCTCGGATGACAAAAATCCTTTGCCTCATAGCTTGATGGTGTGCTTGAATCATCAAAAGATGAAAAGATCAGAGCTTTTATGGAGGGGTAAATCAAAAATAAAAAATTCATATCATAAAGTTAGTTAAAAAACAAAACTTTTTTCTTTCAACCCAAATCTCAAAAGGAGTTGTTGGATGATGATCATCCTCTACCTCAACCTTGATTATATGTTCGAGACATCAAAAAAAGTAAAATGGTCAGAGCTCTTATGGAGAGGTAAAATAGAAAACCTAGATCATGATTCACAAAGCGAGTAAAGAAGAAAAGTAACAACTAATCAGTGTACAAAAAGGTATCCAACAAAATAGAAGCCTACATGTGAAAATTCAAGAGGGCAGGGAGTGAATTGAAGTTTCTTCATTATTTTACTTTCTTTTGTCTTAGCTTGAGATAGTCAGCTAATGAAACAGATAGTCCACTAACAGATAAGTTAATAAAAAGAAATTTCAAGTGTGTAAAAGGAAACTTGAACACCTGATATTTTTATACTACTTCAGATTCAATGTGAATCCTAGTTTAGTCCCCTGGGGTTGCAAGAGATATCTCTTCAAGCCTTTAATGGGGTTTGTGGTTACAAAGTTGAAACTAAAACTTAGAATATTTTTTTCACTCATTTTTTTCTTTTTTTGTTGACACACATCTATCTTTTCAATGTTTCTTCTTTTCTCTCGCTTTTTCTTCCATAGTAAAATCAGAACTATAGATTGTAATGATTTTCTAAAGATGAAGAGTATTGAAGAAGGCTTGAATTGCATTAGGCTTGTATGTCTGATGAGATATCCAGATGCTTTCTTTTATAGAAGAGATGGCATCCTAAGGGATTTGATCCTTGGATTGAGGCATTGATTTGATCCTGCTTCCAAGAATAAGGGTAAGGCAAATGGAAGGCATTCATCCTGGTTCATCGTGCATATCCTATTAGTTGCTTGATATTTCATGCATATACTGTTGATTGCTTGATTGATATCTTCTTCATTTTTGATTGCTTGTCTGACTTGTGAAGATACCTAATTGTCGTATAATTTAATAATCCTCTCATAGATTTTACTTAGATTCCTTTTGCTTTGATTTGCCTTAATTGTCTTGCCATATTTGGGCTTTTCTGATTAAGCTTCCGTAATATGCCTCGATTCCAGGTTTTCCTTTTTGCTTGATTAGCTTTTAGATCTGCCATGGCTAGTAGATCATGCTTCCTTGTATAGCTAAAGATAGTCATCATTCAAAACAAATTAGCACCAACAATCTCACCCTTTTTGATGATGACAATAAAGGGTTATGTCATCAACTTCCCTAAAGGTAGTCGACTGCTTTAAAGTTGCTCTACCTAAATAGATGAGTTGTGTACTCCCCCTGAGTAGATACCTACTAATTGACTTGCTACTACAAGATAGCAAACAATTATCCATGAGGTCTAAGAAAGTATGTTAGGGTGTTCACAAGAGATGTTTTCGAATGATCGATCATAGCAATCAAAGAGGTTGAGGGTTCATCTAAACTGGTTTGAACCTTTTGAGCAAACTTTGTAGCATCCTTGATAACCTTGTCTAGCTTGAGATGAACTTTGGCCACATTAATACTTGTTTCCTTGGTTGAGGCTCGAATCTTCTCCACAGAATCAACAATTGAGTCAAAATTGCAATGGCTAGAGAGAAGGAGGTCCTGAAGGGCTTCAAATTTCTCGGGCATCCCTGAGATTCTCGATAGAATATCTTTAAGAAGTTTGGAGTCGAGAGTAGAGGAAGGAACTGGGGTGGGAGGAAAGGGTTGAGGAGGAGAAGTAGGGGCAATAGAGTCTATTTTGAGAACCCAAGAATCATTAGAGAGTACCTTGCCTATACTCCCAAAAGCCTTAGAATTATAACACTATTTCAGATTAACAAAATAAATATCTGTGAGACAGATAGAGTTGGCTTCGAAGATACAAGAGATAATCATCCCATAAGGAAGGCTTGGGGGATCAATAATAGAGTCAATCATGTAGTTGAGAGTAAAGGAGGAAAGCTTGAATCTCTTCTTAAAGAGAAGGAAAAAGGTGCAAAAATGCCAGCACAAATAGAGATGTGAATAAACCTGATCTTGGAAGAAGAGTGGTTGCCACTATATGTGCAATGACATGGGCTTCAAAAGACACATCCCTGGGACCAATAATAGAGGGACATGGAATAGAGGGGTTAGAAGAGAGGGCCTTTTTTCCTTCTTCAGAAGTTACTTCAAAATCAGAAGGCCAAAAATTGTTAGTAGCACCAGATAACCCAGAGCAATGAATGTCAAGAATTTCTTCTAGAATGTTACAGTCCAAGAAGATTCGCATACCAAGCACTAGGTTTTGTACTTCTCTATGCTTTAAAGAGCGAATGTTGGCATAAAAGAGTCTAACTAATGGTTCATAGACCATTTTTGGAGGGGAAGAGAAAACATTTGCTCATCCTTGATACTCAAAAAATTCCTTTATAGGACAGTGAAGAGTTAAGAGGAGATCTAGGTCAACAAGAAGTCCATGCACAAAAGTTTTGGTTTTAAGAGTTTGGAAGAGAGTTTCATTAGAATAGTACCATATATCCATCTTCACAGCAAGGAATGTATCAAAATCAAAACGACATTTTCTTTTTTGATCACTGGAGGGATGGACAGAGGTAGGTCGCTTGAGAGAGGAGACAGGTGGAGAAGTTGAAGATGGAGGGGATGAATGAGTGGTGGAATTTTCAGAGTCAACTGGAACAAGGGAATAGACAATGCCTTTTCCTTTGAACCTGGAACTCTTACGAGGAAGCATGGTGGGGAATGGTCAAGGAATAGAGATGAGAGAGATGAAAGAGAAGGGGTATTATAAGAACGAGGTAGGGAAGATGAAGAGAAAAAAAGTCAAGACTAGACCGACGAGATTGACACATGAAACAAAAATAGGGAAACCCAATCATCAGCCATCAAAAATTAATGCAAGATAATTTATAAAGTACCAGGAATCGCTACAAATTAGTCACAAAATCAGAATCTCAATAAATGCAACTCATAATTACCAATAAAAACTGAGAATTTTCCACATATATAGTTAGTAATTTCAACATTTTCCAAAAATAATTTAAAACGGTTGGAAATAATATTTAAGAGATTTATGAGATTGAAAAATCTTTCCTCAATGAGAGGTTTTGTAAAAATATCAGCTAGCTGATTTTCAATGTTAACAAAAACAATTTCAACGTCTCCATTTAAAACATGGTCTCTAATGAAATAATGTTTAATATCAATATGCTTAGCCAAGAATGATGCCTAAGATTTTTAGACAAACAAATGACACTAGAATTATCACATAATAATTGTGCAGGTTTATCAGTTATATCAAAATCATATAATTGATGAATAATCCATAAAAACTAAGCAAAACATAGTCCAATGGCTACATATTCAGCTTCAATGGTTGAAATAGATGCACAATTTTTATTTCTTGCTATTCCAAGAGACTAAGCAATTTCCAAGGAATTGGCAAGAACCATTAGTGCTTTTTCAGTCCACTTTATTACCTACATAGTCTGCATTTGAAAATCCACAAAGATTAAGTGTAGAGGATTTTTCATACCATAATCCAAAAGAGATGGTACCAACTAGATACTGAATTATCCTTATAACAACTATAAGATGAGATTCTTTAGGAGCAGATTTGCTGAACATGATGTCAGGACGACTAGCAGTGAGATAGATTAAAGATCCAATCATACCTTGAAACTTGGTTTCATCAACATTTTTGACATCAGGATCAGGGTCCAAGTTGCATGAGGGACTCATGGGAGTACTGATTGATTAAGTATTTTCCATACTAACCTTTTGAACTAGTTCTAATGAATACTTGCTTTGACAGATAAAAATACCTTGATCATTTTGATAGATTTGAAGACAAAGAAAGAAGGTCAACTAAGCCATCATGCTAATTTCGAACTAACTTTACATAAGATTGGCAAAGTCCTTGCACAAATTAGGATTAGTACTGCCAAATATAATATCATCAACATATATTTGAATAATAATATTATCAGAGAAAGATTTTTTTATAAAGAGATTTGTATCAATACTTCCTCGAGAGAAGCTATATGACAATAAAAACTAACTCAGGCACTCATACAAGGCTCTAGGAGATTATTTTAGTCTGTAAAGGGCTTTCGATAGTTTAGACACATGATAAGGAAAATCTGGATTTTCAAAATCCGGAGGTTGATTTACAAGATCTTCTTCTTGAATAAAACTATTTTGAAAAGAACTTTTAACATCCATTTGAAGGAGTTTAAAACCTTTATAAGAAGCATAAGCAAGAAGAATTCAAATAGACTCTAACCTTGCTACAGGTGTGAAAGTTTCATCAAAATCAACTCCTTCTTGTTGAGAGAAACCTTGAGCGACAAGTCTTGCTTTATTCCTAGTTACTTCTCTAGCCTCATTCAATGTGTTTATAAAGACCCATTTTGTTCTAATGATGGTAATGTTTTCAGGTTTGGAAACCAGAGTCCAAACTTAATTCCTTTCGAATTGATTCAGTTCTTCTTTCATAGTATTTACCCAATCTTTGTCTCTTAGAGCATCTTCTACCTTTTTGGGCTCAAAGTGGGATATAAGAGCTGTGTTGGAACTTTTTTTGCTGGATGCCCTTGTTCTTATGCCATCATTGAGCACACCAATGATGAATTTTCTAGGATAGTCAGGTTCACTCCTCCATTCATTTGGGACATTTTTAACTGCTGGTTGACTTTCTTCAACAGTAGTTGACTGTCATTTATCTGCAGCTATTGTAGAGGTTGTTTTATCTATGTTAGAAGTATCTTGATCATCATAACTAAATAGGGTTAGATTAATCAAACATGGCATGTATGGATTCCTCTACAGAGAAGGTATTTTTATTAAAGATTCGATTTGCTCTACTAATAGTATAGTAACTAAGAAAGATACCTTCATCACTGCGTGGATTGAATTTACCTTGATTATCCTTACCATTGTTGTGAACGAAACATTTGCAGCCAAATGGATGAAAGTAGCTGATATTAGGACTTTTATCATTCCATAGTACATAAGGGGTCTTCTTGAGAATTAGCCTGATTAGACACCTGTTAACTACATGACATGCTATACTTACCACCTCTGCCCAGAAATAGTGAGGAAGAGAGTGTTCACAAATCATGGTTCTGGCCATGCCTTGAAGTGTTCTATTTTTCCTCGCAACCACTCCATTTTGGTGAGGAGAGCATGTAGTAGAGAAGTTATGTAAATACCTTTCTTCATTGCAAAAGTTTTTAAAGGCCTTACTTTCAAATTCTCTTCCATGATCACTTCTGATAGAAGTAATGTCGTATCCCTTTTCTCTCTGTACTTTCTTACAAAAGAACTCAATCTTTAAAGTATCATCTTTGTTAGCCAAAAACAAAACCCAAGTGAAATGGAAATAATTATCTATAATTACAAAAGTATACCTCTTACCACCTATGCTTGTAGTTCTAGTTGGACCAAAAAGATCCATGTGAAGGAGTTGAAAAGGTTTTGTAGTAGAGACAATGTCTTTAGAATGGAAGGAGTTACTTGTCTGCTTATCCATTTGACAAGCGTCACAGATGTGATCCTTTATGTAGTCTGACTTTGGAAGTCTGTTCACCAGTTCCAGTTTTGCAAGTTTTTCAATTAATCTTATGCTATCATCACTAAGCTTTTTATGCCATATCAAAGGATCTTCAGAGATGGATGTCAGACAGATATCATTAGTTGATCCTTTGACTGAGTCCAAAATATGAATATTTTTGTCCTTACTTCCTAGAAGAATTGCCTATGCATCCGATTTTCTTGAATCTTACCTCAAGGTCAGCATCACATAGTAGACTGACACTTAACAGATTGTACTTTAACCCCTTCACAATATACACGTTAGTAATTTCACAGGTTTTATGAAATGAAATATTACAAATACCAATGGCAGTTCCAGTTGAATTGTACCAAACCAAAATTTTCCACCCTTAAATTTAGTAATAAATTTGAATAGATATTTGTTGCCTGTTATATGATTTGAATATCTACTATCAAGATACCATTTGCCTTTTGATTTAATGTGGAGTTCGTACAAAATAAGATTAATTATTTTTAGGTACCCAATGAGATTTGGGTCCTTTTTGGTTTGGATTTTTTTTTGACACTCCAAACCAAGTTGGCTGGTTTAAAGAGACGATGTCTACAGCTGAATAGAAGGGACCAAATTTATCATAATAATAACAAGAACATTTACCAATTTCACCAAATCCAGGTAGACTATAGTATTTAGAATAAGTCAACCGGTCTGAGCCAGTTGACTTAGTTCCCTTATTAGGACTGAAAAACCTTTGAGCATTTTTTAAGTGATTTTTTAATTCAAAAATTTCATCGTCAAAAAGATCTCTTTCAACAAAACACACTTCGAGTTGAATTTCTAGTGCACCTTTTCATCTTGAATAGTTCTAAGATTTTCAAAAGATCTTTTTAAGTCTGTGATGGACTAATCCAGTAGAGCTCTCAAATCATTTCAATTTTTGTAGAAATTGGGATTTACCTGACTGGATTCTCCAATGGTCATGAAACATATGTTTCCAGAGTCATCTTGATCATATTCAGAAGTGTCTTCATCACTCCAGCTGCTAAGGGTTTTGTTTCATCCATAACCTTTAGGATATATTTTCTTAGTCTCTAGACACTAACTTACAATGTGTCCGAATTTGCCTGCAGTCATAGCACTTGCCATCATTTTGATTATAGTTAGTAATTGTTTATTTCTAGAGTTATTTTTCTTGCCTTTTATTTGATTTCTATTGCGATTAAATGTTTCCATGACAGATCTTGTGATTAGAGCAATTTCATCCTCATTGAAATCATATTCATCATCTTAATTTTCAGTAGTTTCTTTGAAGGCAACAAATTTCTTCTTGTCATCTTCTTTACCCTTTTTGTTTAGGTGAGTCTTTTCAAAGGCAATGAGATCTCCACAAACTTCATCATATGTTAGGTTATTTAGATCCATGATTTCAAGTGCAACAACTTTGACATGCCATTGAGGAGGTAGACTTCTTAGGACTCTCCTTATGTACTCTATGGGAGCATATTCTTTTCCATCAGCTTTGAGTTCTCGAATGATCTTGCTCAGTCATGCAAACATGATTTCAACAGATTCTCCTTATTTCCTTTGGAAGAGTTCATCTTCATAAACAAGGAGACTAATAATAGTTTCTTTTACTTTGTCAATTCCTTCATAGGTCACTCCCAATTTGTCCCATATTTCTTTAGCAATTCACAGTTGGAGATTTTTTCATATTCTTCGTCGTTGATTGCATTGTACAAAAAATTTTTAGCCTTTGAGTTTATCTAAATGATCTCCATTTGTTCATCAGTATAATTTTCAAGGCTAGGAACTACTGTGGTTTGGATTCCTTCAGAGGTTTATGAATTTCCATTAGCAGGTTTGTCAGCAAGGATGGGTATATCACAAAGTTTGATGACCCACCAAACCTTATTATTATAGGATTTGATGAAGGATTCCATCCTGATTTTCTAGTGTGAGAAATACTTTCCATTGCAGTAGGGAGGTCTGGTTTGACAAGTTCCCTGTTGAAATAAAGCATCAGTGGTCTTATTTTAATTTGTCATGATCTTTTTCTCACCTGTGGTTAGACAGAAAAATTAGTGAGACTAGGCTCTGATACCAATTGAAAGTGCAAGATCGGGGGGGGGGGGGGGGGGGCGGTCAGTTTATGGGCTAATCAATAAAAGATTTTTATCTTTGAAACCCATTGGAAAGGGTTGTACAAGAGAAATCATACAAAAATGATCGGATCTTGGGATGCCCCGAAAAAGATATGAGGTGAATTGAAGTTTCTTCATTGTTTAGCTTTTCTTTTGTCTTAACTTCAGATAGTCGGCTAGTGAAACAGATAGTTGACTAACAAATAAGTAAATAAATAGAAGTTTAAGATGTGTAAAAAAGAAAACTTAACACCAGATATTTTTATACTGGTTCAAATTTAACGTGAATCCTAGTCTAGTCCCCTTGGGTTGCAAGGGATATGTCTTCAAGCCTTTAATGGTATTTGTGGTTACAAAAGTTGAAACTAAAACTCCGAATTTTTTTTTCTCTCATTTTGCTTTTTCTTTTTTCTATTGATACACACCTCTCTTTCCAATGTTTCTTCTTTTTTCTCTCTTTTTCTTTCACAGTAAAATAATAACTATAGATTAAACTGATTTTCTAAAGATAAAAAGTATTAAAAAAGGCTTGAATTGCAGTAGACTCATATGTTTGATGAGATATTCGGATGCCTTCTTTTGTATAAGAGATGGCATCCCAAGGGATTTGATCCTTGGATTGAGGAATTGATTTGATCCTCTTTCTAAGAATAAGGGCAAGGCAAATGGAAGGTAGTCATCGTGGTTCTTCGTGCATATTCTTTTGATTGCTTGATTGATATCTTCTTCCTTTTTGGTTTATTGATTGACTTGTGAAGATCCTTGATTGTCATTTGATTTCATAGTCCTCTCACAGATTTTGCTCAGATTTCTCTTGCTTTGATTTGCCTTGATTGTCTGGCTAGATTTGGCTTTTCCTGAATAAGCTTCCGTAATATGTCTCAATTCGAGGTTTCCTTTTTTGCTTGATTAGCTTTTTGATCTACCAAGTCTAGTAGATCACACTTCCTTGTATAGCCAACTTTGTGTCCTAAAAGATAGTCATCATTAAAAATAAATTACCACCACCAACATGGTTATATTTCAAAAATCATGTGCTCCATCAAAGCCGAATAAGTAAGTTGGGAACTTGACATTATTGAGATATACTCCTTTGCATTCCCACTAGCAAAACCAAAAATGAATTTCATTATCGCTGATTAAGTAAATAAAGAAGAAATTCATATGATCTACCTAAAGCTGACAAAGAAGGGTATATCAGAATCTCATAGGATATAACATGTATAACCATGGATTTTGCAGCTGGATTATGGAAAGAACTGACGCAGAGGATGATAGAGAAAGATAGATCTATACTGGAGCAAGAACAAGCGACATACTTTTGGTTAGGTGCTGACAGAAGGGAAGAGCAACAAGGGCGGGAGGTCGAAGATTGTTAAAACAAAGCAAGAGGAGAAGAAGTATCTTCCAGAAGCTATTGACTAAGGCTTATTTTTTATCTGAAAGGGGATAAAAATAAAGAGCCTAGAAAGGTACCTTCCTAGATATTATCTCAATGGATTAGTGGACAGGGTCGTTTGGTTTAAATTTTGGCTAGTTTTATTACTTCATCAGTTCATTACTTAGTAGTTATGTTTTTAATTCTTAGTTTTTAATAAAAAGGGCTTTGAGCTCAAAATTTTAATTTTAAAAAGAAAAAACTAATCAATGTTTGTACTGATTCTGCAAGATTTTCAAGCTCAAAAAAATAATTTTTACCTATAAATTTCTTTTGTCAATTCTCTCATACTCCGTAAAGGATGATTTTAGGTTTGTAGGTGTGCGTTTCTCTATGAGAAAGACTGAAATTATAGTGAATGAGGGTGTTGTGAGATGATGCTTCAAATGTACAAATAGAGAAAAAATAAAAGAATATGTTAATGTAGTCCCAACACTTTCCACACTCCCATCTTTTTGACAAAAAAGCAAAAATTTGAAAGATGCTACTAAGATCTTTTTGTCTGTACTGTTGCTAATAAATGCTTTTAGATCAAACTAGTTTTTCAATGTCTGCGTTGCACGTGTATGTGTATAAAGTTTTGGTAAATAATATTGTAGCCTATTTTACTAAGATTTCAAGAAGTTACAAGTCCATCTTTTTATTCATAAAATTCTTATTTTCAAATGTGATATGTTTGGCCAGACTTTTGGGAGAAATAAGTGATTCTAGAGAGTATAAATTATTTTTTCATAATAGAAGATTTGTCCAAAATTTCTTTTCTAAAGACCACTTTTGAGAAAATATATTGATATACACTTTTTAAAAGATGGGTCAAACACTAATTATTTCTCTAAATAGCAAAAAGTTTTAAACTCTCAAAAGTCATGTGCACCAGTAAGGCACGATCAGGAAGGTGGGAGTTAGACATCATCTGTATCTAAATCTTTGCATCCCCCACTACCGAAGACAAAAATGAATTTCATTATAATACTGATAAAAGGAAATATATATATCAAATATCTACTTGATGTTGACAAAAAAGGAGATGTCAGAGCCTCCATAAGATGTGACATGAATGACCATGGAACAACCATCTGAAAGTAGGAAGGAATGAGGTGAGAGGAACACGAAGAAAATTTGATTTTATAATGGATGAAGAAGAAGAGATATACTTATGGTTAGGTGTGTATAGAAGGGAAGAGCAAAATCGGAGAGAGGTCAGAGACCACCACAGAAAAAGTAACAAAAAGAGTAGCATCTTCCTGAATCTAGAGACCATTTTTATTTTTTTTAGGAAGGGCGGTGAAAGTAAAGAGTCTAGAACAGAGTTATTCTAGATATTATCTCAGTAGGTTAGTGGAAGGAACTGACTTGAGAGGATGATAGAGAAAGATTGATCTATAATGGAGGAAGAACAAGAGACATACTCTTGGTTAGGCATTGACAGAAGAGAAGAGCAAAATTGGTGGGAGGTAGAAGACCACTATAGAGAAGCAGAAGGAGCAGAACCGTCTTCCAGAAGTTATTCACCATGGCTGAGTTTTTTTGAAAGGGCGGTGAAAATGAAAAGTCTAGAAGGGTACCTTGCTAGATATTATCTCAATGGATTAGTGGGCGGGGTAGTTTGGTTTAAATTTCCGCCAGTTTTATTACTTAATAAATTTATTACTTATTAGTCATACTTTTAATTTTTAAGTTTGAATAAAATGAGCCTTCATCTAAAAAATTTAATTAAAAAAAGGACAAAAAACAACTAATAAGTGTTTTACTTATTCTACAAGTCTTTCAAGCTCAAAAAATTATTTTTACCTATAATTGTTTTTGTCGATTCTCTCATACTCCATAAAATATGATTTTACGTTTGTGGGTGTGTCCTATAACAGCCCACATTTTACATGTACTAATGCTATGAAAATAAATCATGATATAGTTTGGTCAAACGAGTGCTAATTTTTCAAAAGTGCTTAAATTTCGTGTTAATGGGCAATATGTGTGTCTAAGGCTTAAGAGGGTTGAGTGTATTCATGTTTTATGTTAAATTGAGGATATTAAAGCCCTAAACAAAGTAAAAGAATATATGGGCTTGTATGACTTAATAATCTAGTAGGTGAGTCACCTACTTGCTTAGCTTAAATTTGCTAGCTAAACGGAGACGAGGTTCGACATCAAATTTGTCCAAGTCCGATTACGAATAAAATTCGTTTTAAGGGTGTAATATTAGCCCACGTTTTAGTATCATAAGTTGACCTTATGTTCACTCCAAGAAAAATGTAATGAAAAGCCCAAGTATATCCCAAACCACTTGGTTATTTGGACCAAAAACGGATTAAGAGAAAAACTGTAAATTCGCAGCCAAAGCCCATCAAATTTGACACCCATTTAGGCCCAAATAAGAGGCCCAAGTTGCTACCTCACTGGATAAATAATATGTGGTCTAACATGGTAAAAGGCTCAAGGGAAGTCGTCCAAATTAGGCCTTTAAAGAGGGGATACAAGCAGCAAAAATTTCAGCCACTCTCACACTTAGAAAATATTCAGCTTTCCCAATCTTCTCTTTAAACTTTTCTCAACCTAGCAACGCAGCAGCCAAATGACTCTTTTAGGGTTCCTAAGGAGTTACCCAACTTTGTAGACAAAGGTAAGTGATTATAATTGTGTTTTTACTAAGGTTTCTTCATAAAAATGAAGAAGTATATGATAATATGTTATGCTGAAAATTCTGGACAGCATATGTCCAGAAAATTGCTGCACTTTTGCCTCTGGTTTTAGTGATTTCTATATTGGAAGTTGTGGGTTGTTGGACAGAAAGCTATTGGCTCACGTCCTTCATGACTTCTTGGGTGATATTATAAGAGTGTATTATCAATGTTTGTATGTGTAAATGTTGTTTGAATAGTTTGGTTAGAGTTGGAAAAGATTTTGAATTGTCGACGTCAAAATGTAGCGAAGGGGGGTAACATTATGCTGTCCATTTGTAGGTTGTGTAGAATCATAATATGTTGTTCCATGACCTTCCCCTATTTTGGGACTAATTTTTGGATAATACTAAGACTGGTTTTATGTGGTAAAAACATTGGAAACAATTTAGGTAAAGTTAAAACATTTTCGAGATTATTGACGTCGAAGTGTGGTAAAAGGATATAACGTTATGCCACTTGTTTGTATATTGTGAAGAATTGTTATGTGTTGTGCTTTGTGGGCTGTTATAATACTATTAAGGGTCTGAAAATAAGATGTTCATGACATGTACATAAGAATGGTTGCTAGAAAATACGTTTATAAGTGAAAAGATTGAAGAAATGCCTTTGCGTCACTAATTGAAAGCTTGCTGTCCGGGTAATCATTTTTATGATATTGGGCTGTCAAGAAGTGTTTCCTTGATGCTAATGCTAGTATTATTTCCTAATATAATGTAGACAAATATTTTAGGGAAACTAAGCCACTCCAAGGTAGTAACTAGGTCATACGATGAGGTATGTAAGGCTACTTGATTTTGTGTCACTTAGCTTAAAACATAGATCCTTCGGTAAGTAAAGGCATTTATCTACCCCAACAAGACAAATAGCCATTCCTCCACTCTTTCACATATTCAAAATCTTCCATATGTATATATATATATATATATATATACCTTCAAATCTACATACATACGTGGATACCAAGTACATGAGTTCTTGTTGCTAAACAAAGTTCATGAGTTGTTTC
>JAOTQJ010164831.1:0-26817 GCA_025642045.1 Solanum sejunctum | reverse complement strand
TGGCATGGAAATAGTCTTTATGGGGTAAAATAAGTGTTAGAAAATGATTCTAATAATTATATGAACGTTAGCTTAAAATTGGAGGCCCGTCGAGGGTATTATGTTGCATTTTAGCGTTAGAGGTGTCCGTTGGGCGTTGGGGGTGATGTATTGTGGTTTTTGGAGAATATCGGAAGGCTTGTATATGATATATATGAATTTGATTCATTGCTGCCCTGTTTTATTGATTACGTCGCAATAGCATTTTGTGGCAATTTGAGGTTGTGGTGGTATTTGAAAGGGTTATTAATTGTTATGGGCTGTTATTGTTGTTGTTGACTAATTATTTGAGCCAAGATGAATTATCGGGGTAGTGTATTTTCTGGGAAAATGTTGCTGAAATTTTTATAAATTTAGAATGAAAAGTTAGGCATTAAGGTTCGACATGGATATTAATTGTTGGCGTTATTGTAATTGTGTAGACGTTGAACGTCCAGGAGTCTAAGTTTGGATTGACTTTGCGTTGGAGTTAGTTGGCAAGCGATATTGAGGTATGTAAAGATTTCCTACCCTTTGGCATGAATTCGTAAGCTTATTCGACGCTATACGTTTGAAAAGTTCCTTTCTTGTACAAATTGAGTTCGAAAATAATATACGTTCATGTTTGGCCAAATTTTATGATAAATCTATTCCATCTTAGACTGTTGAGTTCTGAATCCATGAATAGTGTTTGTTTGACTGGAGTTAGAAAATTAGAAAGCTATAAGTAAGTTTGTTCCAAAATTACCTCTAAATGCCAGTTTGAGCAGTTTTGGCAAAATTTCATAAAAGAATAACTATTTGATTTCAAAAGTGAACGTTTTACATATTTCCAAGTTTGTTAAACTAGTTTTTATGCATATGATTCTCACGACTCTGTTTATGCCCATTTGGAGGCCACCGAGTATCTTGTCTCATCAATCTGATGGGGAAGCATGGAAGCATTTTGATAATGTGTACCCTGACATTGCTAGAGAGTCTAGAAATGTTAGATTAAGGCTGTGCGCAGATAATTTTACATCATTCTCTAATTCTTCCACCCCTTATTCTTGCTAGCTAGTGTTTCTTACTCCATATAATATTTCTCGTGAAATATGCATGACAAGTTCATTCATATTTTTAAGTTGTGTTTTTCTGGGTCCCCGCAATCCAAAAAGTTTAATTGATATATATCTAAAACTATTGATAGATGAGCTTAAACAACTATGATTTGAAGGTGTATTGACCCATGACATATCCACTAAGCAGGATTTTGTAATGCGTGCTTGTTTAATGTGGACTGTTAACGATTTTCCTACATTTGGTATGTTGTTTGGTTGGATGACTTTGGGAAAGCTTGGTTGTCCTTATTGCATGGATCATAGTAAGGCTTTTACGTTAAAGCATGGCAGGAAAAATAGCTGGTTTGATTGTCATCATCAATTTTTGCCAATGGACCATGAGTTCAGAAATATGAAGCATGAATTCAGAAAAAATAGGGTTAAAAATGATCCTCCACCTCCATCATTGACATGCCATCAAATTTGGGAGAGAGTTTCTCATTTGCCTAAAGTTACAGATTATCCCATACATGAAAGACTTCCTGGATATGGTGTTGAACGTTACGGACCAAACAAAGCACATTTTGGGAGTTGCCTTATTGGAAGGATAATCTTTTGCGATACAATCTTGATGTGATGCATATTGAGAATTTTGTTTTAATGATTTGTTCAACACAGTGATGGATATCAAGGGGAAGACAAAAGACAACCCAAAAGTTAGACTGGACTTACAAGAATATTAAAAGAGGAGGGAATTGTGCTGCAGGAACTACTAAATGGTAAAATTGTAAAGCCCAAAGCTAGCTTTTCATTCACAATGGCTAAGAAGCGTGAAATATGTGTGTGGGTACAAAATTTGAGGATCCCAGAAAGATATGCTTCAAATTTAGGCAAGCGGGCAAATCTAAAAGAAGGGAAGTTGATAGGTATGAAAATTCATGACTGTCATGTATTTATGGAAACTTTGATTCCTATTGCTTGTTGCTATTTACCTGAAAGGATTTGGAAGCCTATTACATAGATAAGTCTTCTTTTAAAGATTTATGTTTTGGTCAGTTATCGAACATTAGTTTAGACAAGATAGAGTAAAATATTACTATTATTATTAGAAAATTGGAAAAAGTCTTTCCATGTAGTTTCTTCGATGTGATAGAGCATCTTCTGATCCATCTTGTGAAAGAAGCCAGTCTTGGTAGTCCTGTTCATACATGGTGGATGTGTCCATTTGAAAGGCAATGATTATTATTACATAAGTAATTAAATTTTTGTATAATCTAATCATTTGTTAATATATTTACATTCTTATATACATATATACATAAAAATTGGAAGCTGCAAATGATTAATAAGGCAAAGGGGACAAATTGAAGGATCAATTGTGCAAGTTCATCTTGCCAGAGAAACTGGTGATTTCTACTTCTTTTACTTTGGGGAGGAAGTACCTTGTAGGAGTAATAGACTAACTCGCAATGATGAAGGTGATAGTGATCCTATGTTTTCACCTATTTCTATTTTTAATCAAAGTGGACAAGGATCAAGAAGGCATGGAAGACGAAGCCTCACTGTATGGAATACCAATTAGCTATGACCCATATTATGCTTAATTGTCCTGAAATTCACCCATATGTTGAGTAAGTGTTGAATTATGTTAACTTTAATTTTATAAAATTTAAATTTAGAACTAACTCACAAAAATATATTTGTCAATAACAGCTTGTTTATAAACACATGCGGCAAGGAGGATATATATACAAAATTTTCAACATGGTTAAAGAGTTACGTAATTGTGAAATTTTAAATATGTTGAAGATAAGTATAATATATGTACTTTATACCTAATTGTATTATGTTTAATACAATTTCTAAGTTTATGATGAATACTCAAACGTCAAACATTCAACATTTGTGGGAGAGATCACAATCTGGCCTGATTCTCAAGATGATACACTCTATAAGTACTGTGTCAATGGTTTTAAGTTTCAAACTGAGGAAGTTTCTATGCACAAGAAAACCAATAACAGCAGTGTATATGTTCAAGGTGATGTCGACGGTAATGGTCATATTATTGAATATTTTGGTGTTATTCAAGAGATTGTTGAACTAAGATATTCAGGCTGCTAGCCTAAGAAAAAAATCATATTGTTTCGGTGTAACTAGTTTGATCCATCACAGAGAGGCACAAGGGTGGACCAACAACATAATACTACTGAAGTTAAACACACCAGACAATACGCAAGTTATTACTTTTTTATCATTGCCCAAAATGCTAAGTAAGTCTATTATTCTTCATATCCATTGTGTAGAGATAAGGCTGACTGGTGGGTTGTTATTAAGACAAAGCTTGTGGGAAGAATAGAAACTGAGAATGTGTTAGATGTGGCGTACCAAAATGATATCTCACTTGTTCAACCACAAGTTGATATTGAGTTGGAAACCATACTACAACATCCTAAACAAATACTAGAAGAGGTTTCTAATGATGAGCTCGTAATACCAAACATTGAGGAACAAGTAAACGAGGAATATGAATCATTTGAGGAGGAGGAAATAGAGGACAATGAATATTCAATAACTGAGGAGGAAGAATTCGTGGATGATGAAAATGAAAGAAGTGAGGAGGAATAGAGTGATACATTATAACTAGCGTGTATGTTATTTATTGTGCTAACATTAAATTAATTAAAAAATATATAATCAATTATTACTTTACATACAGATGTCATCTGGTGGTGATGGTCATAGACCACGAGATACTCTTGGGGCAAGCGATTCTATTTTGGCCAAAATGAAAAAGACTAGGACACATATTGATCCTGAGGATATTTCAGGACATATTTCCTCTACCCCCAATCTCCCCGAGTGCACAGCTACTTCTCCTACCATTAAGGTTGTTCCATTTGGAACTATAGATCCATTAACTTACCATAGCCAGTTCCAGAGACCACACAACACTTCTTCCTCATCACAGCCTAGGTTCACTTCATATGACCAGGCCATACAACTACCCACAGTTACTGTTCAACGACCTCATAGATTATCATCTTCGAGTACTCCACTCCAAGTGTTAGTCTCCCTCATCTCAGTCTCCTTACCTATCATCCATCAGACTTAGAGATTTGAGTGAGAAGGTTGTCACTCCTCCATTGACTCAGCATAATGTACATCCTTCGACATCAGCTTCACCAGCTTCTGCTGCTACTCTCGAGGAAGCACCAGATGTCACAGGGTTAGCTCCTGGACAGTGATATAGGCTTGGGAGAGTTTTGTTAGTGCCTGATAAAGCCTCTTAAGTTGTTCTTCTAATTATCTATTTTTTGCTACATTACTAAATATTCATGAACTAATATTTTTATTATATCTTTTGCAGGTGGCATCCGTCAAAGCCAGTTGAAAAGGCCTTACAGGAGTGTATTAGGAGGTTGTTTAATAAGCCCTATCACTTCTAGGGAGAGATTCCACACACAATTCGTCAGTCCATGTTTTATGTTTTTAAGGTATATAATTAGTTTAAATATTTACTTTAAGTTAAGTTTATTATTTATAATATACTTTGTCTAATTAATTACGTAATACTTTTCTTCTTATTTGTCCAGACTATGTGTACTTGGGACAAAAAGTACAATATATGCATGGGGACCACATTTGAGAGGAAAGCCAGCTCCAGACTATCTAGTTGGTTGAAGAAAGGGCGAGATGATGAAAATCCTAGGGAGTGGTTACAGCCACACATATATGAAGAGTTGCGTCGGTATTAGGACACTGAGAAATTTAAAGTCATTTCTGAGCAAGCAAAAAAGGCTAGAGGAAGTCTGAAGCGTAGCTCTTTATACAACGGAGGTGCAAAGAGTATTGGAACTATTTCTCAGGAGATGGTAAGATTTTTAAATTTAAAGTTTAAATTCATAATCATAATACTTATTTTGATTAAATATTAATTAATTAATTATATTATTAAATGTTTATAGGAGCAAGAAATGGGATGGGTTCTATTTCAACATGAGGTTTTCAAGAGGAATCATATTAGAAAGAAGGATAATGAGTCAGATCCGGACGTGTGGGTCGAGTCGAGAGCCATATAAGCTTACGTAAGTTTCTTAACACTTATATATATATATATATATTCATTCTAACTTTGAATTATTTTTGTAATATGTAGCAAGAGTACGAGAGATATGTTCGGGAGCTTTGAGATAATGTTGAACTTACGCCTGAGTTGTCCCATCAAATTTGGACTGAGAAAGTGGTTGGCAGGAGCCACAACAGTCAAAAATATGGGATGGGCTCTAAGAATGACATACGACAAATCAAATCAGGTTAACAAGGCATCGAATCGTCAAGGCAAGCCGAGACCATTGACCTAGCTTAGTTGGCTGCCATGTCTCAGAAAATACAAGAACTTTCAGCTGCATTTGTAGCTTCTGAGGCAAGCAGGGTTGAGCACCAAAAAAAACTGGTACAAATCAAAGAACAAGTGCTCAACCTCGCAGACAGGCCTGTACCTTATCCTCCTGATCCCGAATATGATAGTGAAGATGATAAGTTTGTTGAGAATAGTCCCTAGGCTCCTTTTGGTTATGTTTTGGACACTTAGGTTATATTTTGGATAATTCAGACTACTTTGATGAACTTTATGTTGGCATAAAACATTATAATTCATGGATTTTATTCGTTTTAAATATTTAATTTTGATTGGTATTATGTATTTTGTTTTTGAACTTGTTGTTGCTGCTATTGGATAGGTTATATGTATTGAAATTGAAATGATTTATAATTTTCAGGTGGACAGCAGAAACTGCAGGTTTTTGTGTCAAAAAAATGCAGAATAATCGATGGACTGCATCCCCTTGTCTATTGCTTTTCTGCGATTTCTTCTAAAAGTATTTTGAGAAAAGTGATGGATAGGGCCTATAAGTCCGTCGCTATGTACTTTTTTTAAAAAAATAAAGCAATGGACAGGAACCCCATGTTCATCGCTTATTTAATTTTTTTTAAATATTTATTTAAGGATGCGAGGGACAGGGACTCAATGTCCGCCGCATCTTTAATTATTTTTTAAATAATTATTAATGATGCGACGGACAGGGACCCAATGTCCCTCGCTTTTATTTGAAAAAAATTGATAAAAAAGCGAGACAAATAGGAAAAGTGATGCCATCCGTCGCTTTTCTGGCGATGCAGTCCGTCGCTTTTGGAAAAGCATGGAGCAAAAAAGTGACAGAATGGTCTACGTCACTTTTTCATTGATTTTGACCAAAAGAGTGATGCAGTCCGCCACTTTTAGTCATCATTTTTCAGGCAGTTTTTAGTAGTACAAGTTTATCATTTTATACACGAATGATTATTCATCCAATTTTTGCTGCCATGGTAGATACAATACCTCTTTGAGCTGGGGAATTTAGTGAGCTGTCCAGCAGGTGACAACGCCACAAACAGCATATTTGTGTCACAACAAATCACGATTTCTTTCACCTTCTTATATAAATGACTACATTGTTTGAAATATGTGATCTGACGGTTCATTACATCATCTATTTTCTTAATCTCAATTCTTCTACCCATTTTTGCACAGGGGGTCTCTTCTCTCCCTTGGGAGAAAGAGTAGTTAAGAGAAACTTGCGTGAAGAGTATGAACAATGGAATGATCAAAAGATAACGCTCCAAGGAGATAATTTATAAGGTCAAAAAAGCTATTGAAGTCAAATATGAAATAAATGAAAAGTTGGCCAAACTCATCTTAAGATAATCTTGTGACTTTTCTATTAAATGCTAAATATTATAATTGTAATACCCAAAAAATTATTGAAATACCCCTAGAATAGAATGTGCACATAATGCGTCTTCCCAAAGGAAAATCTAAGACCGAATTTGCGATCAATATGAAAACCAGAGTAGGAAAATGGGCTCAACCCAATTTTAGCGCAATCGAGTCAAAAAAATAAATTTTTGTAGTTAAATTCGAAAATAGTGTTAGTGCACGCCCAAGGCGCGACACGCCTGGGACGCGGACCAGCACTTTTATTTTTTACAACATTTTTCTACGGGATTGAAAATTGATCAAAAAATTAATTTACGAAACTGTACACGTAAAATGCATTTGATAAACGCATTTTATGTGTATTTTTCATATGAAAATGATCTTTTGACACTTTTTAAGTTTCCAGTCAAAAATTATAATGTTTACGTCCTAGGTGTGACGTGGACTGAGTTTTTTCGAATTTAAAACTTTTCTTTTGTTTTGTTAGGGGCATTTTAGTCAAATCTCCACCCTCCTAGACTTCATCCATCATCAATATAAGTCGTTTTAGGTCTAAAAGGGGTTTCTAAACCTATTTTACACTTCCTTACGCTAAAATTGTCATGACCCAGTCCCGGTCATGATGGCTCTTGCTAGATTCCACCTACAAGCAGGCCAAATACCTAAGCCACAGGGTACCCGTCCTATCTCTCTAGTCAAATCATAGCCATCACAAAAATATAAATAATCGAAATCTACCCAAAACATGGAAGTCAACTGTACAGAGCTACTACAGACTCAAGATAAAATATACATATCTACGTACATAACCAGAATGATAACCTACAAATACAATCTGAACTATATATATAAGGACAATTTCTGAATAAAAAGATGGTCCTCAAAATAGAAGGAGACTGCAGAATATCCAGAGCTGTTGATGCTCACCAGTGACTCTTGAATCGCCTGTAAATGCCCTAATTCATTGACTGTGGCTAGTACCCAAACCTGCACCATGAGAATATGCAAAATTATAAGGGTGAGTATCGATAACAGGCACCCAGTAGGCATCATCGACTGACTGAGTGAAGTACTATAAATATAGAAGGCTCAAATATAGAGAATTTGCAGTAAATATAGCAAATCCGAACTCTAAGCACGGAGTAAGCATTTCTGTAGAATCATCGAAGCTCAACTTAATCAACCCAAGTGGTGTGCAATGATACTAACTGACGAAAAACAAGTAAGCCTAAATCCAAACTGTCACCGAACTGAGACATAGTGTTGTATGCGGGTACAAGGCACTAATACCTATGCTTGTATGCCGATTGGTCCCCCAAAAGCCCAGAAGGTACAGCCACGCATAATCTAACTAATAGAATCACCACAGAACTCACAAACCATCACGAAACTCAAATCTCAATATCACATGATCCAAGGGTCAGTTGTACATGGGTGTAAGGCCTAAGACTGGATGCCCCCTAAGCCCATATAAGCCCAAAGGGTATACCCACGCACAATCAAGATGTGTATAGGTGTGTGGATCCACAGGTAAAAAAGTAACCAATATCACACGAGGCCTCGAACCCTTAATAGTCACACAGGGCATTGAACCCCCTTCCCGACTTGGCATCCAATCGGGGCAGTCAGCTAGGGCCAGATGGTCTGAAAATATACATAATAGTGGGATATATCCCCCGTAGGAGAAAGAATCCCCCTAACAAAATCAATAGGGCCTCCAACCAAAGAATAATTAACTGGGCCTCAAACCCAGGAATAATCAATAGGGCCTCGAACCTAAGAATAGTCAACTGGGCCTCAAACCCAAGAATAATTAACTGGTGCTCGGACCTTAGAATCGGCATTCGCCACTCAGCATCTCAGTCGTAGTCATCTTATTGGGGCCATAGGTCATGACTCCCGAGTCTCAAATACTCAAATATGACCACCGAAGCTTGAATAGTGATGAGTAGCATCTAGGCTTGAGGATCAAAATAGTCGCTCACTCAACCAATATGTCCGGATCTGAAACTCCAAAGTCATATCGTGCCTGGAGTGAATGTAGGTGACGATACTCATGACATATTTATATATATACCACATAATCTAGCCCACACATTCGTATGTCACCATTCCTCAGCTAATATTAGCTAATTCCAGCCTCAAGTAAGGATAATAAATGTATAAGGACTGACTGCTATATACATAAGTATATATATCACAGGCTAATGTAGGGTCATGCCACCCAAAGCCAACTACACAGTGTTCCAATCAATCACAAGTACTTTGAGTAAATAAAGATGATCACCCAAGTATATGCGGGGCTCTATGCAGAGTGTATCTAGGGCAGCATCGGCTGAAGCCTAGGCTAAGGCCCCGAGAGAACAACAAGTCATAGAATAAACAATATGGTCCTAGACCCAGGGTATCATCAGGTATATCACAAGTATCCAAAACAACCAACTCCAGTAGAAGTCATATCTATACCTAACCAGTCCACTATTCAACTGTATCATATGTATCTAGAACAAATCAACCCATTAGGACCATATTTATATTAGAGTTAGTCCACAGTATGGCATGTAATATACAAATAATATCATATCCAGCATATCATAGTTGCATTAGGCTACAAATCCCTACAAATAGAAGTTAAGCCAAAATACATACCTGTTACAGGGCATTAGCCCCTATCCAACCTTTACCATGCCTTATCATAGCTCTACACTACCAGAACTCAGCTACTATAGTGGTTATAGCTAATACAGTCCAGAACAACCACAAATATCATAAAATAACTATAGTTACCTCATATGCTAAGTACAACAACTATCTCGGAAAACATGTGCTAACAACTCATGACAACAACGTTAATATGCACAGCAGAAAATATAACTAACAATCAGCCTCATGACATATATATATATATATATATATATATTACTCAGGGCTTCAAATCACAACATTCCCAATAGCTTAGTCTAGAGGTAAGGAAAGCCTAACCAACCTGGAAGGCGAATCCTCGTGCTTCAGAGCAGTCCACGTGACTTTTATCCTATCCAATAACTTCCAAATGCTTCTCAACTGTTAATATATGAATCACAATATAAACACGATAATTTTTGCTGTAATATCTCAAGAAATGGGGAAGAATAGGTCAATTGAGACTAAAATGGAGAAAGTGAGGCCCATGCCCGAAACGCCAAACCAACCCCCATAAAATAATCCTTGCGTCAGCCCAAGTATATATCCAAATATTCAACTCAAAATGAGGCCCAGAATAATCAGAAATAGCCCAAAAACAAACGACATTTCTTATCGAAATTTACATATATGTACAATAACTTCTTGGCCAAATTTCTTAAAAATACAGTCAAATTAATAGAATTCACATATACCACGATGTCGGTCTCAAAAAGTAGTATAAGTCAGACCCAAATTTCACTTAATTATGATGAGAAACGACCGAGATATCATAGTTCAAATTTTCCCAGGTGAATTGCAACAAAAATAGCAGCTATATTAATATTTCTACACTAAACGGAGCTCTATCAATTAATTCTTACATTACCACGATGTGTGCATCGCAAAAACATACAGAATAGACCTAAATTTTACCAAAATTGGATTCAAAATGGATAAGAAATCACATGTCGATGTTTCCGAAAACATACTCAAAACATACCTAGAAAAATAAGGATTTCTACCTAAAATGATGCGTCAAAATCAATTTCTAGCACCTCCACGATGTTCTTCTCGAAAAATTACACAAGCTAAACTTTTAAATCACTAAAATCAGACTAAATATGACTACGAAATCACTATTGAAAACTGTATGAAATTGTCCGCACTCTGTAAAAATTTTCCAGATAAAAACGCCTATTTCTTTTTCTTTTTTTAAAAAAAAATTATCCATCGCCTGCCATGTGGCAGGCTCCCAGTGGGCCACTTTGCGCAGTCTTTTATTCCATGCTTCGACCTCATCCGAAGTCATAAAAATACAATTCATATATGAAATCTGATCAGAAATAGCATTTTTAACTCAACGGTGTAGTCAAAATTCTCATAAGAGGTCATTATTTTCCAATATGAGTCCTATTTTCCAATATCGAAGTTTATCGAATGGGCCAACATATACCCAAAAGCCCCAAAGACTGAACGAATGGTCCTCCAATACCAAACTCAACGTTTTGAATCCAAAGGTATTGTCAGAATTTCCATTTGGGGCATGTTTACCAATAACATTAACTATTGACCTATTTCGGCAGCTAAATTTACAAAACTCGATATAATTGCACCAAACATGCTTTTAGCCAAATTCGATCATTCCGCAGCTGATGGAATCGTCAGAATTTCGCTTCTATTCCATTTACTAGTACTTTACCTAAAAATTCATTTTATGATCATAATCTCTCGTTTAACTTGAAAAGCTACATAATTGTCAAACGATTTATCCAACGATCGAACAATCAGTGTCAATAAGTCACAACCAGCCCGAGGTTGCTATATAAATTCTCAAACTGATGAAATATTAGTGGAACCACAGAAATAACCTAGAGGATCATTACAACATCCCTCACTAATAGAACTTTCATCTGTGAAAGTAAGAATGATAACACACCTGAAGACTCCCATCCTAAGTACATAAGAATTCTAACCCCAAACTCACAATAGACATTGAATATGATAGTCCTAAGCATGCTCCATATCAGACAACAATTTTGGTTACTCCAGCTAATCAAAAATATAATAATCGGCTAGTGTAACTAAGAATCAGCATAACAATCTATAGAAATCCTTAGAAGATCAACCCCCCAGCTTATCAACTCAATCCACTAACCAATAACAGGACATCACAGGCTAAATATATGTGCCTTCGGCATACTAATCGATACTCAACCAATCACAATTATCCTTTATTGTAGCTATGTTCCATATATCGAGACCTTACCCTATTGCTTGTTCCCCTATATAAGCAATCTTTACAATTTAACACTGCAGGTAGCTTCCCGACTCACTGATACTAACTTGGTTATATGCAATAGCAATGTAAATATATTCAACAGCGAGGACCTATATCCTTTTCTCTTGCTTCTTAATCAGTCACAACAATAATAGTAATCATAAGTGTGGCAAGTAGTCAGTATATCCTCCCAATATAATAGATTATTAATGTAACAATCATTAATAGCTTCAAAATAATGACAAGTCTCCACAACACAATAGATGATCCACGTACAAATCACCAGTACCCTCCCAACCATTATATATTCAGAAACACATCAATTACATGATATATTAGACATTAGTGGACTCCTTGTATATTCCTCTATACACAGGTATATATCACATTTTCCATCACAATGCTAACAAATATTATCGTTCAGTCACAAGCGAAGTACAAGGAGTAAGGAAGATAAAATAATACTAGTTACATACTTGCTATCCCCAAAATCAGTTAATCAAAATTGCAACAAATCAATGTTATATAGCTCATACCCAACCTCCCTAGATCAACCTGACACATATCGTCCCAATTGCCTAAGATCCAGTTGTTTCAATACCTAGCAGCTCAACCATAACAATATAGTACTTAATAATTCAAGCCCCAACAAGTAGGGGCATCAACGGGTCCACCATACAATGTGGCCAATACACACGAGTAATTAGATCCATATAAATGACAGGGGCATTACTCAGCCCCACAATATAATCAGAATCTAGTAATAGCCAAACCAAGTCTGGATACAATTTTTTTGGGATATCCTTTGCCCTGGTCTCAATTTAACAGTAGTCTAATCTTTATAGCAACACAACATCCCTGTCTAGCAGCAATCTAGAAAATCAACAAAAGACATACCTGGAAACTCACAACTACTGGAAATGGCTCTACCAAAGAAATCTTAATTGCCACATCACCATCCGAAAGCATTACTACACCTGATCCCCTACTAATAAAAGAGACTATCCACTATCTCAATATCTAATCCATGATAAAAGAAGCTTAGAACCCATAATCAAGTAGGTGATAAGCTAAGAAATGCAACTATCAATGTAAAACCATACTCAAGCACAAGACAACCCGACAAAAATAACTAGCAAGAATAGCCAGGAATTCGAATAACACAATTCCATCCATCTAACAATTATAACAAGCCACTAAGGCAGAGTGGCCGACAACTCAGCTGATAATGCAACAATGTCCTATCCAATAATAGACAAACCAATTATACCCTCGGGTATAACATCTATCAAGTTGGCTGAAGAAAGCACGAATGATGGAAAGCTTAGGGAGTGGTTGCAACAACACATATATGAGGAGCAACACTGGTATTGGGACTCCTATGAATTTAAAGCCATTTTTTAGCTCATTACACACCAGAGGTGCAAAGAGTGTTGGAACTATTTCTCGGGAGATGGTAAGATTTTAAACTTAAAGTTTAAATTCATAACCTTAAATACTTATTTTGATTGAATATTATTTAATTAATTATATTATTAAATTTTTATAGGAGCAAGAAATAGGACGGGTTCTATTTTAACATGAGGTTTTCAAGAGGAATCATATTAGACAGAAGGATAATGAGCAGACCTAGACATGTGGATCGAGCTGAGAGCCAAACAAGCTTACGTAAGTTTCTTAACACTTATATATATATATATATATATATATATATATATATATATATATATTAAATATTGATTCTAACTCTGAATTATTTTTGTAATATGTAGCAAGAGTACGAGCGATACGTTCGTGAGTTTGGAGATGATGTCAAACTTACACCAGAGCTGTCTCATCAAATTTGGACTGAGAAAGTGGTAGGCAGGAGCCACAAAGTCCGGATATATGAGATGGGCTCTAGGAAGGACATACAACGAATCAAATCAGGTTTACAAGGCATCGGATTGTCGATACGGGCGAGGCTTTTGACCAGGCTCAGTTGGCTGCCATGTCTCAGAAAATATAAGAAGTTTTAGCTGCATTCGCAACTTTTAAGGCAAGAAAAGTTGAGCAATAAAAAGATCTGGTACAAATCAAAGAACAAGTGTTCAACCTCGCACACAGGCCTGTACCTCATCCTCTCGGTCACGAATATGATAGTGAAGATGATGTGTTTGGTGAGAGTAGTCCCTAGGCTCTTTTTAGTTATGTTTTGGACACTTAGGTTATATTTTGGACAATTCAGACTATTTTGATGAACTTTATATTCACTTAAAACATTATAATTATTGGATTTTATTCATTTTTAATGTTTAGTTTTGATTGGTGTTATGTATTTTGTTATTGAGCTTGTTGTTGATGCTCTTGGATAGGTTATATGTATTGAAATTGAAATGGTTTATAATTTACAGGTGTTTCTACTGTCAAAAAAAAAATGCAGAAAAAGCGACAGACTGAGTCCCCTTGCCTGTCGCTTTTCTGCAATTTTTTTAGAAAAAAATTTCAGAAAAGTGATGGATTGCGTCCCTAAGTCCATCGCTTTTCTGCAATTTTTTTTAAAAAAATTTCCACAAAAGCGATGGACAGGGCCTATAAGTCCATCGCTATGTATTTTTTTTAAAAATAAAGCAACGGACAGGGACCCCATGTCCGTCGCTTCTTTAATTTTTTTTAAAAATAATTATTTAAGGATGCAACAGACAGGGACCTAATGTCCGACACATCTTTAATTATTTTTTAATTAATTTTTAAAAGATGTGATGGACAGGGACCTAATGTCCGTCGCTTTTATTTGAAAAAGAAATGATTAAAAAAGCGACGAAATAGGCAAAGCGATGCAATCCGTTGCTTTTCTGGCGACGCAGTCCGTCGCTTTTGGAAAAGCGTTAAGCAAAAAAGTGACGGAATGGTCTGCGTCGCTTTTCCATCGATTTGGACCAAAAAGCAATGCAGTCCGTTGCTTTTGACCGTCGCTTTTCAGGCAGTTTTTAGTAGTGTCTTTTTTTAAGCTCGAGCCTACACACATATGGAGAATTGCTGGGGTCATAGATTAAATTTTGGGGTGGTACATAAATTGTTATAACTGAAATGGTATATTAGATCCTTGTTTATAGGAATTATAAATCAAACTTCACGCTTAGCTCACACGGTTATATGAAACTTATTAGCATTTTCAACAGTCTAGTCTTTGATGTTGCATGACTTTATAGTTAGTTATTTTGCTTCTTAGTATTTATCAATTGCATGTTTTACTAATTGGTCATTGCATATGTTCATGTATTTTAATTCAGTAGTTTAGATTTATTATGTTCAGTTTATTAGCTTTATGATGCATATCTCTTATACTCAATAAATTCAAAGTACTGATCGTGTACTCTTCACGATATTTCTAGTCAACACAAAAACATCAGTGTGGTCTCATCTTTCGAGGAAAACGCTTATCTTTATTCAAATGATATGGTTTCTTCAATTTTTAGATAGTTAGCTTGGGCCTTGTCCCAACAATTCCTTTTGATAGATGCTTTCAGATAGTCAGTCAAATGTTAGAGTTTCATCTTCGTGTTATGCTTGATCGAATTCTCTTAAGCAATTAACTTCATATTTTCGATTATCTATATATCTCAGTCTTAGATTTTTCATAACATATTTGTTGCTTCAAGCTTGAACCTTAGTCTTCATGACAAATCATGGGTTAGCTTGGTGTCAGTTGTGGCTTTGCGCATTGTGTTCTGACTAAGAAGTAGTCAAAAACCATGATAATTAATCTTAATAATATTTGAACAGTGAAACAATAGTTTTATCTAATCATAATTTATTCAAATACCTTCTTAATATTTTTATCCGATAACTATTATGACCTAAAAGTACTTTTTATATATTTTTTAATATATGGGTATAGGAAAATAAAAGATTTGTGTATGAATTGATACAAATAAGCAAACATTAATTAGATTTACCCCAGTACATAAAATCAGAGGCTAACAAATTGAAACAAACAAAGTAGTTTTTGTGATTCTTATAACAAGCTTAAGTGTTTGTTATAAAACTTAATGACTTTGGTAATATAAAATAAAAGTTGAATTACCATGTATGAATCAAAACGTCTTGAACAATAATAATAAAATCAAATGTATATCGTCATATTTAAGTCTTTTGCGTTGAAATGATCAATGTTCGTGAATACTTATCATGATAAATTTCACATATATCTGATAAAACAGCAATAAATAACATTTAATAGAAGTTAGTAATTTTTTTCATACGCATTAGATCAACATGGAATTTTAAGTTTATTATATTTCATACAACTATCAATCACCATGAATTCATGAATTTTAAGTCTTATGGAAAAGGGTTGATATAATTTGCAAAATACAAGCCATATTTGTTAACAAGCCAATAACAAATATCACCATGACCTCTGCATTTGTCAGACAAATGTCTATCAAAAACATCAAAGGTTATACTCTTTGTAGTCCAAACAAATTCACACGTGAACTTAATTTTCTGCCAAAGATTCTCACGAAAATGCCAATGAAAGCCCTCGAGTCCAGGATAAAGGAAATGAGTTCCCAAATCATTGCTTTTGGAAAAATAATGAAAGAATAAAGGATTTGTTCCAGTAGGAAGACTACTGACAATCCAAATTTCATAGTGAGTTAAAGGAGCCTTAATAAAATGAGAAGATTAAATTAATGTTGTAAAAATTCATGTTGAGGACAAACTAAAAAAATATTTATCCTCTCTTGTAATTTAAGAATACTCAAAAGATAAAAAGATATACATATACATATATATATATATATATATATATATATATATATGAGAAAACTTTATTTAAATAACATATTCAAGAACGAACCTATAAAATCAAACTAGTTTAAATTACAAATTTACGTCCAAGTTAGTGCTGATAACATCTTCAGGCATTAATATTTTTCTCTCGTTTATGTTATTCAAATAATGACAATTATAATTAATTTCTACTTAAAATTATGTTTGACCAAATATGGTGACAAAACATGTTGACTCACTCAGACATGTATTGACTATTGACTCACATATTTATTAGTTTTACCCAATCTAGTTAATTCCATAAAAATTTGAGCTAATATCTAGTTCAAATTGATCGATAAAAAAGCTTTACAAGTTATTTTGGAAATATATTTTTATTAGATATGTATTATAAAATAATAAGACAAGAAAGAAAATATATAAGGTAAGATGGAGAGAAATAGGAAAAACTTATTAATTATTTCTCTTGATGTGTGAAATAAAAATATGACCAACTCCTCAATTCACATATTTATTAGCTTTATCCAAACTATTTAATCCCACAAAAGTTTGAGCTAATATCTAGCTAAAATTGATCGATGAAAAAGCTTTACAAGTTATTTTGGAAAAATATTTTTGTTAGATATGTATTACAAAATAACAACACAAGAAAGAAAATATATAAGGTAAGATGGAGAGAAATGGGAAAAATTTATTAATTATTTCTCTTGACGGGTGAAATAAAATTATAACCAACTCCTCAAGTCATATATTTATTAGCTTTATTCAATCTATTTAATCCCATAAAAATTTGAGCTAATATCTAGCTCAAATTGATCGATGAAAAAGCTTTACAAGTTACTTTGGAAAAATATTTTTATTAGATATGTATTATAAAATAACAAGACAAGAAAGAAAATATATATGGTAAGATGGAGAGAAATGGGAAAAACTTATTACTCTTGATAGGTGAAATAAAATTATAACCAACTCCACAATTTATAGGGGAAAATAGATATGGTCCCAAAGCAATTAGTCCCAACTTTGCTCCAAAAAAATTAAAAAGGCATTCACTATAATACATAAAGTATATCAAGAATGCTCAACTAGTCAAGAACCAAGACCACCCTTAGTTGTAACAAGTTACTCATAATCCCAATGTCAATATCGAAATCGAATGTCACATATCGGAAGGGTACCTTAGATGTGGCCGGCACTCAGAGACTATTGCTAGTCCCCAAGCGAATTACTTGGCCTCATCACATTCATTCATTCAACAACTACTAAATCAGCAAAAGTCTAAATATAACAATAGGCAATCTAATCTCAAATATAGCATTAAATAAATAGGCTAGTGGGAAAGAAACTAGTTCAACGAGTCTCAACATCAATACTCAACTCTAGTCTATGAAGCCTCTATCGCTGTCAAATGGTGCCAATGACAGACCCATGGCTACCTCAAATCAAAAGTAAAGGTAACTCAAGTCTAACTCTAATAAGGTAAATGAAAATAAAATAATAATCCTCCGAAGTAAAGGAGGAGCACCAACTTAGCTGAATGCTCAAATCCTCAACAATGTTCCCATTTAATCTCTAATACTTGCCTAAGCATCATAAAATGATGTAATCCAAAGGGGACGTCAGTACGTGGAATGTACGAGTATGTAAAATGAATGAATGAAATAGAAACGGGTAGAATGATATAGAAATAACATCAACTCAGAATATACTCAATCATAATGTCAAATATCTATCTAAAGCAAGAATAAAGAGTAGATAAGTGATCCATCAACCAATCAAACCTCATCAATCAACTCAACTCAACTCAATGGAGCTCAACTCAACTCAACTCAGACTACTCAATGTGGGGACTTTCTGGAAGTTTCTCTTATCCAACAACAATCAATTATGAGCCTATGATTGTACAATAATTTTGTTGATATTGCCACAGCCTTTCCATACTTTTTAGGTAAAGAACGAACCAAATCCGCTAGGGATCCAGGCTCAACAAGTCCTCTATTGCTTTCAGGGACTTTCACTCAAGAAGGAACCTCAATGTAATGGTTCTAGTTCTCACCTATGTTTGGAAACATAGTTAATGAATATGAGTTAGACTTACTCTTACTCATTTCGGTGTTCGATACTCTTCCCAAGACTCAATGCTCATAAGACTCCTCCTCATCTCAATTAGCCACGTGGAGGCACTCATCAACTCAATTAGTCTCATGGAGACTCTCATCATCTCATTAACTCACATTATTGGGGCCTCTTGGCCTAACATCTCAATTAACTCATCAACTCAGTGCTTATTGAATAACTCAAGGACTCAGATCAATCATTAAGACGAAGTCATTTAGAAAAGACTCTACAATTCAATTATGAATACTCATAGGATCATCAAGCTTAATTAACTCAACCTTAGACTTACATCAAGTTCACCATCAACATACTCAAGTCAAGGCTCTAGACTCCATCCCTAGGTTCATTCATGCATGCTTTCATAAAATACTTATAGGGTTATACAATAATTCATAAAAAGTATATAATTCAAGAAATCAAGTTTATGATGATCATCGACATATGAAAATACAAGCAATATGTATAAAATTTTCATGAAGATATTCAAGAATCATGTCTGTAGACTCTTGGGACTCCTAGCTTCTCTATTACTATCAATGGGGCATATGGAAGCAAAATTCCATACTTTAGTTTATCCTTACATTCCTTGGGTGAAGCTTTTGACAATCAATCCTCGAAGAAATCTCCCCAAACTCCTCAAATTTACGCTCCTCTTCTCTCCTTTTTAGCCTTAGTCTTTTTCAAGAACTTAAAAAGAACTTAGAATGGAGATTAAAACACTTTTTATGCTCAAAACAACTCATTAATTAGATCGTATTTTGAGTTTAAGAGGGGTTAAAAAAGGTCTAGATACCCCTGACGAAATTTTGAAAAAAAGTTCACCTTGATGACAAGGGTTCCGCGGTGTGGACCTTGTAAATTTTTGGTTTTTTCTCCAAAAACTCTCCAAACGAGTTTTCCAAGTCCGTAGAAAATTTTTAGACAAAATCTAAGTGTAGGTCCGCGGCAGGTGCACATCGCACACTCATTATGGAAATTATTTTTCACATCAAAAAATTATCTTTTGATCTGGTTGCTCTAAAAATCAATCGATACCACTCTTTCATTTACTTTTTCGTGCTGATCGCATATTCTGCCTCGGATTTGCCATCGGAGCATGGGAAGATATGTTATGCGCACATCTCTTCTCTATGGATATTTTAGTAATTTTATCGGTGCTACATCAAATGTGATGAAACTTGCCTTAATCCCCCAAGAAAAGTTACCCTAAAGTAGAATATAACATAATTAAGCATAAGTAACAGTCTACGGTCTATATATGTAGGATAACAACATAAGTGAAAAGTCATAAATCTAAAAATATTTCAAGAATAGTGTCACATGTACAAGCTTCTAATACAACTAAACTTAAAAAGAAAAAGTTTTCTGTTTTCATTGATTTTCAAATAGAACAAAACAATATAAAGTAAATGGAAGCCTTGACAATTTTTTAAAGTGGACAAGCTTCTATCTCTCAATCTATCCAAAAGCTCAGCCCAAGTGCTGGAACGGAATGTAAGACAGAACTGGACTCACATCCTATACATATGTAGAAGAATTAGCGACTATCAAATGACACGATTCCCAGCAAGAAGATTCCATAAACTGGTAGAGAGTAACAAATGTAAGTACTAACCACATTAACTAAACTTCTGAAACTACAACCTGCACTCAAAAAAGTTAGCACACATAATACACAATATATAATCCAAGTATCATGGTACATACAACAATCCATATATAACAAATCACATATATAGAGTTAAATCGTTAATACATAACTTCATACCAATATCACACTAATAACATGAAATGAAGTACAAGATGATGCAATAGAATATCAAGCATTCATGATGCATGTCTATCCTGCGATACACATTCGTTAATATAATCAAATCAGATCTCACAGAGGTCACACATAGACCATGTACCAATATACCCACTAGAAGTGAACTTGGATGCGTTAAAAGACTACAACAATCACTACACTTATTGAAAGAGACCTAGGCTATCAAAAAAGACCACTATAATCAATATACTCACTGTTAAAGACCTCGACCATCGGAAAAGACCTTAATAATTAGTACCATCCAATAAAGACATTCGCTTATTTATTCAATAAGTTACTCTATCTAGGTGGAATAATTTTCCATTGACCTTCATCAATCAACAAAGCTCAATGTCATGACCCAAGCCTAGAACCTACTCGTAATATAACCAAAAAAAACTTGAGACATCTCACCCAAGCCTTTTAATATTCATCAAGAATTCCATAGGTAATGAACATAAATAAAACCTAAAATAAATTGGTAAAATAGCACTAAGGAAGAATCAAACATAGCATCAATGCAACTATAACCATCATTATCATACATGTCCAATCATACCTCTAGCATAGACTTAGCAGGGGATAAATACATGCCCTACCTTATCCTCAAATAAAAGTAGGAAACGACATACAATAAAATAGTCATAAATTCATAGTACAATATAAGATTGAAAAGGAAGTAGGATATTGTCTCTGAACTAGAGGACTTACTAAGTCTTCGTCTTCTACAATCCGAAGCTAGCTACTTGTAGAAGGAGGAGAGAAGTACTGCTCCCTACATAGTAATATCATGTAGGAAAAAATATGTATTAGTACTTTGAATGTACAAAGTATGTCAGATGCATTACAACAAGGAAAATATAATGTATTATAATAAGGAATATGCATAATGATAACAATGAAATAAGTCAAACTTTTGAGGAAGAAGTACCCGTCGAATCAACCTAGATTTAGCATGTTTCTTTGCCATCAAATATCATAATGTTGAATGATCTATATGCATAATGACTTTGGTTCCTAATAGATATGACTTGAATTTCCAGAACGCAAAGAGCACTAAGAGTAACTCTTGCTCTGTGACAGTATAATTCTTTTATGTGGCATTGAGGGCTTTAATAGTATAGTATATGAATGGAGTATCTTCTCTCTGCATTGTCCCAATATCACGCCAAGTGCTAGCCCACGTACATCACACATGATCTCAAACGATTGAATCCAATCTGGCGCAATAATAATAAATGTCAAAATCAACCTCTGCTTCAACCCCTAGAATGCCATGAGACAGGCATCATTAAACATGAACTTAACATCTTTCTCAAGAAATTAGCACAGGGGATGTGAAATTTTTGAGAAGTCTTTTATAAACCGTCGATAGAAGCCTGCATGTCCCAAGAAACTCCTCATACCTTTTACAGAGATAGGTGGAGAGAGCTTCTTAATAACCTCAACCTTAGCCTTATCCACCTCAATAACTTTGATGGAGATTCTGTGTACGTAAATTCTAATTTATTCAAAACCAATATACTCCTTTTAATTTTAGAAATAAAATTGGAATAAATTTACTTTGAATGATTTATCTATTAGAATTCCAGTCAAATAAAAATAAAAATATTATTGATTTCTTATATTTATATATATGTGACTTGTGAGTTTCTTCCAAATAAAATTAGTTCTTGTTCATCAATCATCATTTGGCATATCAAATCTCCATATCAAGTTAGTATTTTTATTTTGTTCTATTGTTTTATTATGTGCTAGAAGTTTTCTTATTTTTATTTGTTCATAATAATAATTTAGTCTTTCCTGTTTGCTTGTTACAATGAAATGATTTAAGATTTATTAAACTGATTTTTAAATTTATACATACTTTTTTTTTTTTAAGTTTTTAATTTTTATATCGCCAATTGACTGTGAATTATTTATTATATTATCCGCAATCTTCTATTATTTGATTCTAAAAAACTAATCGTGCACAAAATATAATATATAATTAACTCTTAATTACTTAAGACATGAGTAATTTTATTCAAAATTTTAAAATATTATCTAATATAAAGAGTAGATAATTATTTTTTCAATGTATAATTTTATATAATTTAACTAAAATAGTTTTTTTTTCATAAAGTTCACTACTAATGGAGGTCTCAAATTTGCAGAGGCCTAAAGCAAAAGTTTCATTAATATTCTTTGAGCTATTCTTGTCCTTTAAATGGTGATGCCATTTAGAAAAGATCCTGCATATGCCACTGTTTCAAAACCGCATACTAGTTGAGTTAACTTTCATTTGTAAATCACATTCACAAGTGTTTTACTAGTTATTTTTGTCTTCCAAAAAAGATACATGTTCTAGCAAGTTATCTGGGGATTCCTTGATTGACACTTCTTCTACAAGTTATCCAATGTTGTCAGATAAGTTGAAAGAAGGGAATTGATGATGACTTGAAGGTCATAGTTAAAAGACTGTTAGGACCATAGTCGGATCTAGACATTATCATAATATCTGGAATGGGTGGCATTGGAAAAACAACACTCATTAGAAAATCTTATAATCATCTTCCAATATCATTTTAACATTCTTACTTGGGTTACTATATCTCAAGAAATTTGATGTAGAAATGTATTGTTAGAAGCTTTATGTTGCATTTCAAAGCAAACAGTTATTGTCAATGCAAAGGTTTACCATGATATGAATGGGAATGAGTTAGCTAAGTAGCCCTTAAGTTCTTAAAAAAGTCCCTATGGATTAGGCCGAGACTGTTGGAATTCTTTAACAAGTCATCACAGATGGTTCTATAAATGTTTCAAGGCAAAAAATCACCGAAAGCCATACCCAAAAAAAAATTCATGGGCTAACATATACAAAAATGAAGAAAAAGACTAATTCCTATTGAGTGAGCCTCTAAATGCAAAAACAATCCCACAGATCAAGTCGAAGCAAATGGAATTCTTCTATCACAACCCAAAACAGATCGGAACTAAAGAAAGATAAATAAAACGGAAACAAACTCATAAGATATAAGAAATCTCCCAAACCCTAGAGTCATCAGCACAAGAGCGTCTAAAATAGTACTGAAGGGTAAAATAGCTATCTCAAAAGATAATACAATACTGTCTCAAAATATCTAATATACAGTCTGAGCGAGAAGAAATAAAAGAGGATCCAATGATCTAAGACGACTCAGAGTCTGCGCCTCACTGCTAAGATCTGGATGATAATGACAGCACTCAGATAAAAAGACCAACTACCCAGTCCTGTACCCTTTGCACGATCTGCAGGAAGGAAACAAAGTAGGAGTGAGTACACCAAAATGTATCCAACAAGTTCAACCGACAAGATAAGAGAAATCGAATAAGTATGTAACGACGAAGAACTCTATACCTGCATCCAAAAAAGTTGGCACAAAATGATAATGCATATACCATAATAATGAGAAAAATGTCATCAAGGACCCATGATATCATATAACCACAATAAGAAGTATAATGCACAACTAATCAAGCCAAATACCAATTGTGTTACAGCCTTGCCACTTGCCTATGATCAAATAATATCAGTATGCCATAATCTTGCCACGTGCCCTATTCAAGTAATAATATGATGTCAAAACCTTGCCATCAACTCATCGTCAAGATATCATAAGTATGAGTCTTACCCTTGCCTCCTGTCCGGGTCAAGGGGGTGGTTCCAACGTGAATCATAATGTCCTTGCCTCCTACTCGGATCAAGGGATGTCAAAAGTAACACATAATAGACAAAAATCAACAGAGCAACTCGATGATACATGTAGATATGTAAATAGCACCACAATAGAGACATTAAGGCAAGAAGCTCATGCAGATCATATACACCCAAGGAATAGTATCAAGTGTCATCGCTAATGTCCAAACCATCTTCTTACTTAGATTATCAAAATTATCCCATCATGAATAATGTCAACAATATAGGACCTAACTCGTCCAAAATATGCAAGAATATCAATGTCAACAACATAGGACCTAACTTGTCCCAAACATGTAAGAATATTAATGTCATGGACCTAACCTATCCCAAATATGCAATTCTATCAATGATATCGGCCCTAACTCATCCCAAATATATAGACATAACAACGATATTAGACCTAACTCATCCCAACAATACAAGTATATCAATAACACCAGACTATTGTCACGCCCTGGGAGGGTACATAAACGGCACTTAGAGACTATTGCTAGTAACCACTTGGCCTCATCACATTCATTCAATCAATTAACTCAAGACAATCAGCGGAAGACTAAGAAAAGTAATGGCACATCTCTTATAGTCTTATATTAATAATATCAATAAATAAAAGGGCTAGTAGAAGTAACTAGCTCAACAAGTCTTAACATCAACATTCGACTCTAGTCTATGAAGCTTCTATCACTATCAAATGGTGCCATTACCTGTGTCTACCTCAAAATAAAGTAAAGATGATCAAATCTAACTCTAAAAGCAAGATTAAAATAAATGTAATGATTTCGTCCGAATTAGGGGAGGCTCATAAATCAGCTGAACATCTGAGACCCTCAATGATACGCCTATTGATGATCCCTAATTCGTATATCTGCATCATGATGCAACGCCAAGTTGCGTTTGTACATGAAATATATGGTATGTAAAATAGCTAAATGAAATAAAAATAGGTAGAATAATATGAAACAACATCAACTTAGAAAGATAACCAATCAAACTATCAAATGTCTATCTAAAACAATAATAAAGAGTAGACAAGTGACCCATAACTCACCTCAATGAAACTCTAATCAACTTTAGAGTACTATCAGTGTGGGACCTATCTGGGAGTTTCTCGAACCTATAGCCATCACCTATGAGCCAGTGATGACACAACGAAGCGATGTCGTTGCATCTACCCAGCACCTTGCTAGGGTGAAAGGGCGTGGCATCTGTGGATCCATAATAACATCAATTCCTCTTTTAGAACTAAGGAAACATCAGTTTTTCACGGTCTAATCCTCTCCTATGCTAGCTACGTAGTTATGAGTACAAGTGGGATTCACTCTGACTCATTTTGGTGTTTTATACTCCTCCCATGACTCAATATGCTCATAAACATCAAATATCAAGATTTCTCATCATTTAGTCTGTTTGGGACAAATAACATCAACTCAATCTTATCAATCATCAACTCAATAGATTAGGAACATTCTTTAAAGAATAAAAGTTTAACCTCTTTAAGACTCTAAGGATATCAACATCATTATCAAAATACTCAATTCAGGACTAGAACCACAACAACAAGTACATTTATATCAACAAGGCTCTAGACTCATCTCCTAAGTTCACTCTTGCATGCTTTTGAAAGTTAACATATAGGGTTTATACAATATCTCATGTAAAGTATTCAATTCAAGAAAATAAGTTTATGATGATCATCAATGTATAAAATACATATAATTTAAGTAATATAGTTTTCAAGAATTTAATTAAGATAATACTTCAAGAATCATGTATCGAGACTCATGGACTCTCAACTCATCTATGGCCATCTATGGGACACATGGGAGAACAATCTCATGCTTTTAGTTAGCCTTACATACTTGAGATGAAGAATAACTCAAGCTTCTTCAAGGAATTGAGCCCAAATTTTGAAAATCTCAAAGCTTTCTGTTCTATCTCTCTCGAGATTCTCACTTGGAAGCTAGGAAAAATGGGTTTTGAAACCCTTAATCCGAAGAAAATGACCCTTATACACATTTTTAGGACTTAGGAGGGGTTGGGAAATGACCAAAACACCCATCACAAATTGAAAGAAAAAAATTCACCTTGGAACAGCCTAATCCGCAAGGCGGACTGGGTGCGCACCTATGTAATTTTAGACTAGAAACTTATCACGCATTCAAAATTTTTTTTTCTACAAAAATACACAAAAATCGCACTTGTCAAATTATGTGTACTGTTTCATAAATAACTTTCTAATTGATTTTTCAATCCCATAGAAAAAAATATAAGTGTTGGTCTGCATTCCAGGTTTGTTGCGCCTTGAGCGCGCATCAACACTATTTTTGGGTTTAATTATGAAAAATTATCTTTTGACTCAGTCGCTCTAAAATTGGGCCGAGGCCAATTTGCCACTCAATTTTTCATGTTGACCGCAAATTCGGTCTCGAAATTTTTATTAGAACTTGGAAAGACACATTATCCACACGATTAAATTCTAGGGGGTATTTTGATAATTTTATTGGGTGTTTACAACCATACTCGTCCCAACTGGTCTCACAAGGGTCATTTAAACACATTCTCTTCAAGTTCTCATCAATTAATCATAATTCCACTCAGTTCATCAATAGGATCAAGATTATACCACAATTCGACTCAACT
>JAOTQJ010164821.1:0-26821 GCA_025642045.1 Solanum sejunctum | reverse complement strand
TTAAAATTACGCCATGTTCGTCATAACTTTTCCAATTGAACGATTTACTTCAATTGAATTAATTACGGGGTCTAACATATTTATATTTAGAACTTTATCCGTCTTGTCTTACTTCCCTTATCAATTTGACTTTCTGCTTCGACTTCCTATGGTTATGTTCAATATTTTTCTATTTTAATTTGTTGTCTTGCTTTCTGTTTAATATGTATATATATAATAGTAATGGAAAGTTAGTACATCAATTTCCTCTATTTTTATTTAGAACTTCTACGTTTTAATGTATTTACCTTTTTTTTAACATGCTATGTATTTAAAAGTTATTAAAAGAGTAATACTATAAATCACAACAATGTTATGTCCGGGAAGGTACCCTAGACATGGCCGGCACTCAGAGACTATTACTAGTCCCTAATCTAACCAATTGGCCTCATCACATTTATTCAATCAATATAGCTACTCAATCAGTGAAAGTCTAAAAATAAATAAATGGGAAATTCGAGTTTAAAATATCATATCAAATAAAAAGGCTAGTATGGAAGAAGCTAGCTCAACAAAATCTCTAATCAACAACTCAACTCTAGTCTATGATGCCTATATCACTATCAATTGGTGCCAATGATAACCCATGGCTACCTAAAGACAAAATAAATCTAACTCAAGTCTAACTCTAGAAGGCTATATGAAAATAAAATAAGATACTTCGAAGTAAGGGAGGCTGACCAACTTAGCTGACTGAAAAGATCCTCAATGGTGAGCCTGTTGACGATCTCTAGTAGCTGCCTCTGCATCATAAATGCAGTCCAAAAGGGATATTAATATGTGGAATGTACGAGTATGCAAAATGGTTAAATGAAAATGGTACAGGCAGAATAATATAGAAATAAGATCAATTCAGAAGATACTCAATCAGAATATCAAATGTCTATGTAAAGTAAGAATAAAAACTAGACAAATGACCCATCAACAATCAAACCTCATCAATCAACTCAACTCAACTTGACTTAGAGTATTATCAGCATGGGCACTATTTGGGAGTTTATCTTATGCGACAACAATCACTTATGAGCCAATGCTTGTACAATAATCCGCTGATGTTTCCATAGTCGTACTGTATTTGCCAGGTAAAAAACAAATTAGATCCACTAAGGATCTAGCCTCCACAAGTCCTCTATTGCTTTCAGGGACTTTAACTCAAGAGGGAACCTCAATGTAATGGTCTTATCCTCACCTATGCTTGGCGACGTAGTTAATGAGTGCGAGTTGGATTTACTCGTAGTCATTTTGGTGCTCGATACTCCTCCAAAGACTCAATACTCATAAAACTCTCGATCTCAATCAATCATCTCAATTGACCTCGTAGAGGCTCTCATCATCTCAATTAGTCTCATAGAGCTCTCATCATCTTAGTAACTCAACTCAATTGGGCCTTTCGGCCTAGCATCTCAATCATATCATCAACTGTATTCTCATTTAATGCTCAAAGACTTAGAGCAATCATTAACAACTGGACAAGACTCTAGAATTCAATTATGAATACTCATGGGATCATTAGCTCTATTAACTCATTAGTAATGCCCTATATTATATTCAAGCAACTGTATAATTATATATATAAATAATATATCAGCTCTATATATAATAGAGTATAACTATATTAATTATATATATAATTTGCAAGAAAATATTCAAGAAACATGATGTAAAGTCATTATACTCTTAACTCCTCTATCACTATCAATGAGCACATGGAGGAACAATCCATGTTTTAGTTTACCGTTACATACATAGTATGAAGCTTTTGACAATCAACCTCGAAGAACTCTCCTCAAACTCCTCGAATACTCACTTATCGTCTCTTCTCTTTCACCCTAGTCTTTGTTAGAACTTAGAAAAGGACTTAGGAATGGGGATTCAAACCCTCTTTAAGCTCAAAACAACCAATTTAGATCGTGTTTTAAGTTTAGGAGGTTTTGGTAGAGGTTTGAAGTACCCCTCACAAAATTGAAAAAAAAAGTTTGCCTTGGGTAACGGGGTCCTTGATGCAGACATGGTATTTTTTGGGGGGGCTTTCGCCGAAAATTCTTCGATCGAGTTTTCTAATCCTATGGAAAATATTTGGACCAAGTCTAAGTGTAACTTAACAGTAGGGGCGCGTCACAACCTGCCGCGCACTCTCATTGCAAATCATTTTATCATCAAAAAATTATCTTTTAATCCGATTATTCTAAAAATCAACCAAGATCATTTCTCCACTCAATTTATTATGCTGATCGCATATCCAACTTCAAATTTGCCATTAGAGCATGGGAAGCTTCATTATGCATACATACCTCCTCTAGGGGTATTTCGATAATTTTATCGTGTGTTACAAATAATCAATAACTTATTTTACTTGAAAATATGTGGACGAGAATGTGAGCAACTTAGGTCCAGTCGATGAATCGAGTGATTCATTCTTCTATTTTAATTTTCGCTCTCTATATTTAGTACTTTCTTCATTTTAATTTATTTATCTTACTTTCTTTTTAGTATGTTTTGTATTTAAAATGTTTATAAAAAGAAGGACTATACATTACAATAATTAATAACTCAAAATATTTAAAAACCATATTAAAATTTTTTTTATTGACTTTCAAAATTTCATATATATTTGTATCATGGTCATTATTTTATTAGTTTGTATATAAAGTTAATTTAGCTACTTCTAGCCCTATGGTTAGAGTTAAGATTTTCACATAAGAGGTTATAAGTTCAAACCCCAATGATATGGTACTTTTTGTCTCTCTCTTTTTTTTTTAAAAAAAAAAATTAGCTGTTACTTTTATTTTTTATTTTCTAATTTAAAAAGGTGTTACTTTACATAGTAAAATCTCAGTAAACTAATACTCAATAAATTATTAATCTCTCTAAGATAATATTTTTCTCTATCCCAACTTGAGCCAACGAAAGAAACTGCTTATTTTGATAAGATAATTAGATAATATATTTTCAGAAGATCCTTATATACATATGTGGTCTCACTAATATTATAGATTAGTAACTCTTTAGAAGTACAAATATATCTATGATAATTTAGTGAAATATTATTCTATTGTGTTTTTTTTTTTTAAAGTTTAAATTTAGTTGAAGGTCATCTCAAACTTTTCTTATCGCATCCAAAAGTTTCTGTGTTGTCTTTTGGAACTGCACCATAAAATTGTGAAGAGTTCTAAATATGATTGGTGCTTTGCTTCTTTATGCGTAACTAGTTTCAAAGGTATTGTGTCATCTTCAACTTCATTATCAACAATATTTTTCTCGGTGGTATCCAATTTCTTCTAAGCTTTGGACTGTTGAACATATATCATTTTCACCCGTATAATCCAACATATTATTGACGTCCATTTTATTGCGATAATTGAGATCATTAATCTAATAATCTCAATTTCGTGAATGACATTACATTTTTCACAAGTGAGTTCATTCAAATTCTTTGAAATTTCACCCCCGCTTCCTCCCCTCGAACGAATGTATTTTCTAATGTGAACTCAATAAATATTATACATAAATTAGCAAAACAAATACAACAATTTTGATGTAATTAAAATTCATTAAATCTCGAAATACTCTTTAAATATAATAAATATTAATTTATCAATTAAATAATACCACTATAAAATAATAATATATTATTGTTCCACTTATATAATTTAGTGATGTCTTAGTATGTATTAAGAAATTATAAATAAAATTATACTATAAATCAGAATAATCATCAACTTAAAATATTTTAAAATATATATTTAAAATGTGAATATTTTAATTTTCTTTATATTTATCTTCTCTATTTTAATTTATTTATCTTACTTTCTTTTTTAGTATATATCAAAAAATTGCATAGTGTTATAAAATCACAATAATTAACAAATAAAGCTATTTTAAAAAATATTAGAAATTTGGCTTATTCTCAAAATTTACTTATGCCACATAAATTAGGGCAGAGATGTCACGCCTCGGGAGGGGACCCTTGGCGTGGTCGACACTCAAAGACTATTGCTAGTCCCCGAGCAAACCACTTGGCCTCATTATCACACCGTACTCGACAACGGGAGCAAAATGCTAAAAGAAAAGACTGTAAAGTAATTAAATAATCTACTCGTTATATACCCAGAAATTTTTAATAAAACAAAAGTTGGAAAAGGAACAATACTCAACATCCTCTACTCAATTTCTATAAAGCCTCTACCTCTAACATCTAGTTTGTACCATGATAGGTCATAAATATCCAAATCAAGGAAAATAAATGTCACGCCCTGGGAGGGTACTCTATGTGTAACTGACACTCAGATACTATTACTAGTCCCCAAGCGAACCACCTGGCCTCATTACATTCATTCTTTAATTTAAATTAGCGAAAGACATAAAAATACATATCAGCGGGCACTCTATCCTATCACATTTTAATCAAAGAAACATGGGTCATAGGCCACAAAACTAGTCATCAATATTGATCAAATGTCATAGAACGAAAAAAAAACTCAGCTTAGAAAAAGAAAAGACAAAAGAACCCCAACATCAACCCATCATCTCTTTATGTCTATGAAGCCTCTATAGCCAACAATCTAGGATGGTACAACGACAGGACATGGCTACCACAAACTCAGAACAACCCAAATCATAAAGAAAAGAAATAAAAGATATCCTCCAAATGTAGCAGAGGACACACCAAATCTCTGGAGCTTGAAGTCTGTCCCTCAATGATTTGCTTGCTAAAATTCTCTGTCTACTGAATTTGCAGCATAATATGATACAACACTAGAGTGGCGTCAGTAGATGGAATATACGGTATGTAAACAGGCTAAAAGTAAGTGAAATAAACAAGATAACATGAAAAAATTAGTTCATCAAGTATTCATCTCATCTTTGAATAAAAAATAGATACTATCACATTTAACATCCGTCAAGACCCATACCATCATATCAACATCTGAGTATTATCAAGAGGGAACCTATAGAAGTTTCTCGGACCTACAACTATCACCTATGAACCAGTAATGATACAACGAAACAATATCGTTGCCACATCCACCCAAAACCTTGTCAAGATAGAGGGCATGCATTATTGGATCAAGAATAGAAATAACATTAAGTCCTCCTGTAAGACTAAGGAAATATCCACTATCTCACGGTTCAATGCTCGCCTAATTGGGCACATAGTTATGAGTTCGAGTAGGACTCACTCTTACCCATTTCGGTATTCAATGCTTCTCCCATAAACTCAATATACTCATAAACATTCACATCAAGCTTTGTCATCATTTAGTTTCTTTTGGACTTAGACATCTATTCATTCATCATTCATGAAGTCAAAGAATTAGGAATATTCCGTTAAGATTACGTTTAACCTCTTTAAGGCTCTGAGGATATTAATTCATCAACATCAACCATTAGCACATTCAATTCAAGACCCGGACCATAACAAGCAAGCACACCCATGTGATCAAGGCTCTAGACATTCACCCCTTAGTTCCATTCTTATATTCTTTAACCAATAAATCATGTAGAATGTATATAATCAAATATATAATGCAATTAAACCATTTAAGCAAGTAATTCAGTTATGATGAATATCACTTCAAGAAAAATATAAATAAAGTAGTTTTAGTAAAAATATTCAGAAAATTATGTAGACCGAACCTATCACCTTCAACTATTAACTCTTTACAATACAAGGGGTATATGGGAGAAGAATCCCATGCTTTGAATAGTCTTACATACCTGGATAAAGATTATCTTTATCTTCAAGAAATGACCTTCAACCTTGAAATCCCCAACATTTCTTACCTTCTCTCTCAAGAATTCTAACATAGAAACTTAAGAAAAATGGGTTTAGAAACCCTTAGCTCATATAAAATGACTTCTACACACGTTTATAGGACTTAAAAAAGGATGGAAAATGACCAAAAGACCCTCCTAAAATTTAAAAGAAAATTTTCAAAAATACTGCAATGGTCCGCTACACGCCAGGGGTGCGGACTAGTGTATTTTTCACAAAATTTCTTCCAAACGAATTTTAAACTTCCCATTCAAAAATTTTTAAAAAACATATAAGTGATATTCCGCGCCCTATCCGCGTCGTGCCAAGGGCGTGGATCGACAATGTTTTCGCATTAATTAGAAAAAATTATTTTTTGACCCAGTTGCTCTAAAATCAAGTCAAGACCACTTTCCCACTTAATTTTTTGCACTGATCACAAATTCGTTCTTGAATTTTCCATTGGAGCTTTAGAAGATGAGTTGTGCGCATGATTACATTCAATAGGCATTTTGATAATTTTACAGGGTGTTACATCATCTCCCCCTTGATATCATTCCACCTCGAATGATAAGTAAAGATAGAATAAGGGTATGAGTAGACTCAAAACTTATCTCACTCCTCACTCGAGAACTCTCAACTACCCATCATTTTCCATCTTTCTATCTTAGACTCAAGAATTAGAACTCATATATCAATTCAAGAATGGAACTTTTAATAGCGTTAAGGATGAGTACATTGCCTTCGACATCATCGTCAATTGGCACAAATAGGTGTGGGTATTTGATATTCATTACTTCCTCAGTTTCCCATGTAGCTTCTTTAACTAATTGGTTCCTCCATATAACTTTGACGGAGGCTATCTTTTTGTTCCTCAACTTACAGACTTGACAGTCGAGGATTTGGACTAGAAGTTCCTCATAAGACAAACTATCTTGCACTCCCCTATTCTTAATAGGGATTGCCAAAGCAGGATCACCCAAATATTTCTTCACTATCGACACGTGGAGTATCAGATGAATTCCGTCTAACTAAGAAGGCAAGTGCAGCTCATAAGGGAACTTCCCTATCCTCCTCAAAATTTGATAGGGGCCAATGTAACATGGACTCAACTTTCCTTTCTTACTGAACCTCATGACACACTTCATGGGTTACACTTTCAAGTATACCAAATCATCCACCCCAAACTCCAAGTCCTTTCTCCTCAAGTTAGTATAAGACTTTTGGAGACTTTGTGCGGTCTTCAATCTTTCTCTAATGACTTTCACCTTTTTCCATAGACTGGTGGACAAGATCGTGTCTAATCAACCCATCTTTACTAATTTCAAATCACCTGATCAATGATCTACACCTCCTCCCATATAAAGCTTCGTAAGCGGCCATTTGGATACTTGCATAATAACTATTGTTGTATGCAAATTTGATAAATGGTGGATGATCACCCTAATTTCCCTTAAAGTCATGGACATTAGATCTTAACATATCATCTAATGTTTGGATGGTGCACTCTGCCAGACAATTTGTCTAAGGGTGGAAGGTTGTACTCGGATTCACTTGGTACCAAATCCTTTTCGAAAGGATCTCCAAAATTGGGAGGTGAATTAAGGTCCCTTGTCCGAGATGATAGATAAGGGAACCCCATTGTCATGACCCAAGCCTAGGGCCTAGATGTGACACTAGTAATGGGAATCCAAAGGGACCAAAACAAGCCTCTTAGTATATGAAATACACATCCTTAGTCGCAAAAGCAAAGTAAATAACAACAAGAGTATAAACAAGGGAATAAGGAGTCAATGCTCAAATTATAGAGACATCAATTATTCCAACAACACCTCTAAACGTAGATTGTGTGGAGGCCAAGACACTCTCTGGGATCACCCTCACAGTATCAAAAGATAAACATAGAGAAATAACATAAGCAAGAGTAGCATAGCTACTATCCCCGAACTTGAGGACTCACCAAAAGCTTATCTTTAAGATTCCAAAACCTGCCACATGGAGGCTTATCGTGATGTGATATGGTTCCTACATGGTAAGATCTTATAGGCATAGAACAATTGTTAGTAAGTTTGAAAGTACTAAGTATGTAGGATGCAATGCAGTAAGATATAACCAACATAGTCAAAATGCATAATCATAAGCAATGGATAAGTATAATAGCAATATGACATGCATGATCGATGCTTGATGTAAAATATGCTTGTAAAACATATGACTTGAGAATATAGATTACATGTGTAGGAAGAGACCATCATCATAGACCTAGCTAGCCATTGCTTGGAATCCAAGGCGTGCCACCCCCTTGGAAGGTGATTGAGGTACATACCCTTCAACATGGTAGATGGGTATGTCACCCTCATCATAGTGGTCAACGTACATACCCATTAACAAGGTAATTGGGTATATCATCCCCCATCATCATGGTCAAGGTACATACTTACCCCTCGATAAGGTAGATGGGCATATCATCCCCCATCATAATGCTTGAGGCATGTCACCCCCTCAACAAAGTGGTTGGGCATGTTACCTCCCAACAAGGTGTGGTCAACTTGCAACACTATAGATACATTCATGAATTCGATACATACATACAACCCTTTAATCATCATATAGTCACTTGATTCATAATCCATGCAATAAATCATAAATAGCTCAACAATCCTTGTCAAGAAATTTTATTAAACACTTGGTGGGTGTGCAATGCTAGTTCAAAATCATGCAATTCAAGAGTGAAATAATGTGAGAGAACTTAATGTAAATCAATGCACCAACACTTAGTAAAAACCTCATGTAAGATACCTTGCAATCCATCATCAAATCTCATAATCGATCGTACTTTCATAGCCCAAAACATGCATAGTCGCAATAGACAAATCATCTCATAGTGTAAGCTTGAAATAGGTAAACATGTCTTTCAAATCAACATTTCATAAAACCCCAACACAATTTGTAATCATAATTCATAATAAGTAATATCCATAAGTAACACAACTTAGAAACATGCAATTTTCATAAAAAAAGTTGGGCACCATAGGTGAAAGGAGCCAATGATTGAAACTCACATACCTTAAACTTGGGGATTTCCTTGATGTAGATTTGAAGAGAACTTGAAGCTTGAATGAAGTTGTTGAGATCCCAAATTAAGCTTGGGACACTTGAATTTGGATGAAATATTTGGTTATGTGTTTGAGAAGGTTTTGAGAATGTCTTGAATGATAAACAGTTGAAAAATGGCTAAGTATAGGTGTTTTTACGCATAGGTGGGCATTGGGCAAGGCCCCAATGCCTTAGGCCGATATGAAAAAATGAAGAAAAAATTAACACTGCTCCACGACAAGTCCACATTATGGAGCCAATGAGCAGGACACAAATACACTGCTCCGCACCTAGTCTACATCGCGATCTTGTTGCGGATGCACATTGGATAAGGAAGTTTTTGGAAAATGATTTTTTTGCTACGGTTGCTCTAAAATAGGGGTTATACCATTTTCCTAGTCAATTTTACCCACTAATCATGAATAAAAAGTCAGATCTTTGATATCACGCACGAATGTTGAGATATATGAAAATTATGATTATGAATATTTTCAAGGCACATTTTTGGGCCTTTTGGGGCATTTAAATATATCCCCCTTGGTAATATTCATCCCTGAATGTTAAAGAAACGTACAAAATAGAAGTAATCATGAAGAATTCAGCCCGACAAGAATGCAACAATGCACTTAAACACCATTTTTAAAACTCTCAACACAAGTGTAAAACATTACCATAAACTTGTCAATAAAAATATGAATGCATGAAAATCAAGTTTAGGGGAGCTTAAATTAGTACCTTAGGCTTGAATAAAGTCGAAGAGATATGAATATCTCTTTTGCCTATTCGCCTCGACCTCCCATGTGGCAGTTTCAACTTATTGGTTTCTCCGAAGAACCTTGACGGAAGCTACATCCTTGTTTCTCAACCTCTTCACTTGTCTATCCAAAAATTCTATTGGAACTTCCTCATAAGTCAAATTATGTTCTACCGCACCCACAATATCCAAAGGTAAAATAGTACTTGGGTCACCCAAACACTTTCTCAACATAGATAAATGGAAACCCAGATAAATCATATTCATATCAAAGGGCAAATCCAATTCATAGGCTACATTACCAATTTTCCTCAATACTCTATGAGGATCCACAAACCTTGGGCTCAATTTACCTTTCTTGACAAATCGAACTACACCCTTCATGGGTGAGAGACCTTCAAGTAGACCCAATCACTCACCTTACATTCAAGATCCCTTCTCCTCACAATGGAATAGAAATTTTGTCTACTTTGGGGTATTATCAATCTCTCTTTAATCGACCTTACCTTCTCCAAGGCCTCCATAACCAAATTTAGACCTAGCAAAGCCATTTTCCCCACTTTAAACCACCCAATCGTGATCTACAATGCCTACCATAAAGAGCCTCAAAAGGAGCCATACTAATGCTTGAGTAGTAGCTATTGTTGTAAGAAAATTCAATGAGTGGAAGATGATCATCCCAACTACCCTAAAACTCCAAAACACAAGCTCTAAGCATATCCTCAAGAGTTTGGATAGTTCTATCGGGTTGGCCATTCGACCGTGCTAAGCTTTACCTTTGTACCAAAAGCTCTTTGGAAGGACCTCCAAAAGTGAGAACTGAATTGGGTACCATGATCAAAAATAATAGACAAGGGCACCCTAAGCAATCTAAACAACTCATAAATGTACAATTTGGCACAATCTTTGGAACCATAAGTAGTTTTGACTGCTAGAAAGTAAGCTGACATTATCATTCTATCAACCACAACCCAACTAGAGTCAAACTGCTTTCTTGTCTTAGGCAACACAACCATAAAATCCATGTTGATTTCTTCCCACTTCCAAGTAGGAATCTCTATATCTTAGGCCAGGAGACCCGTCCTTTGATGTTCGTCCTTCAATTGTTGGTAATTGTGACATCAAGATATGAACTTAGCAATGTCTCTCTTCATACCACCCCAATAATACACCTCTCTCAAATCTCTAGACATCTTTGTAGAATTGGGGTGAATAAAATAGGAAGAATTATAAGCCTCATCTAAAATATTCTTTCTCAAGTCATCAATACTAAGTACACACAATCTATCTTGGTACCTAAGGGCACCATATCCCTTGGTAGAAAACCTCTACATTACTATCTGTCACCACAACCTTTAGTTCCAACAAGGCGGGGTCAAGATCTTGCTTTGCCTTTACCTCTTTAATAAAGGAATATTTAGAACCATCAATAGCTACTACACCACCATTGTCAACTTCTTCCAATATAACCCCAAATCTAGCCAACCGATGGACCTCTCTAGATACCTCCTTGCCACCACTATCAACATGAGCTAGACTATCCATAGAAACCCTAGTTAGAGTATCAGCCACAATATTAGCTTTGTTGGGGTGATAATGCACACTCATATCATAATCTTTAAGAAGCTCTAACCACTTTTTTTGTCTTAAGTTAAGATCTTTTTAGTTGAACACATGTTGGAGACTTTTATGATCGGTAAATACATTAACATTGACCCGATACAAGTAGTGACACCAAATTTTCAAAGCAAATACCACGGCCAGCAATTCAAGATCATGGGTAGGATAATTCCTTTCATGCACCTTAAGTTGTCTAGAGGAATATGCTATCACCTTACCACTTTGCATTAAAACATACAACAAACCAATTCTTGAGGCATCACAATACACAACAAATCCTTCCAACCCTTCTAGTAGAGACGAGATAGGAGCGGAGACAAGCTTATCTTTTAAATAAGCTTGGAAACTCTTTTCATACTCATCGGCCCACACAAATTTTGCCTTCTTTTGGGTCAACTTGGTCATTTGAGAAGCAATAGAAGAGAATGCATTTACAAACCTCCGGTAAATAACCTGCCAAACCCAAAAAAATCCTTATGTCTGATGGAGTCAAAGGTCTAGGCCAATTTCTAATCACCTCAGTCTTCTTAGGATCTACTTTAGTGCCATCCCCCGTAACCACATGCTCTAGGAAAGTAACCTCCTTCAACCAAAGCAAACATTTCTCATATTTGGCATTCAACCTCTCCTCCGTCAAGATTTGCAATACCACCCTCAAGTGATCCACATGCTTCCCCTCACTATGGGAATAGATTGAGATATCATAAATAAAATCCACCACAAACAAATCAAAGAAGGGTCTAACGACCTTATTCATAAGATCCATGATTATAGCAAGTGCATTAGTCAACCTGAAGGACATAACCATAAAATCAAAGTGACCATACCTAGTATGGAAAGACATCTTGGGAATATCACACTCCATCACTTTCACTTGGTGATACCCGTACTGAAGATCAATCTTAGAGAAGTGACTAGCCCCTTGAAGTTGATCAAAAAGGTCATCAATCCTTGGTAGAGGGTATTTATTCTTGACGGTAACTCTATTAAGTTGCCAGTAATCAATGCACATTCTAAGAGAACCATCCTTCTTTTTTCACAAATAACACCAGTGCACCTCAAGGTGATTGACTAGGCCTTATAACAACCTTTTCCAAAAAATCCCTCAATTGCTCCTTCAGCTCTGCTGGGGCCATATGGTAAGGGGGAAAATAAATGGGTTGAGTATTGTGAAGAAGGTCAATACAAAAATCTATTTCCCTTTTGGGAGGAACACCAGCAAGATCATCAGGAAAGATATCAAGGAACTTATTAACCACTGAAACCGACTCTATAGGAAGGACTTTAAACTCAATATCCCTAACCCTCACAAGATGATAGAGACACCCCTTAAAAATCAACTTTAAGTCTTTAATGCAAGAAATGAATCTTACCTTGGCCACCACATTACAACTTTCCCACTCAATTACGAGCTTACTTGGGAATTGGAATTTGACCCTACGGGTTCTACAATCAATAGAATCATAATATGTATACAACCAATCCATCCCAAGAATGACATCATACCATATCTAACTCAACAAAATCACAAGGCAAGATTTTATGTAATATGAATACGGAACAATTTCTATAGACTCTTTTAGAAACAATTGACTCACCAATAGGGGTAGACACTTCATAAGGCTCACACAACAATTCGGTGTTAACATGAAGTTTTTTGGCAACAAAAGGAGTAATAAAATAAAGAGTGGCACCCGGGACAATCAAAACATATACATCAAAATCAAAAACCTTTAACATACTGGTGATGACATCAGGCACCTCATTCACCCCTTGTCTCCCTTGAAGAGCATAGAACCTATTTTTCCTTAGGGCACCCCCTTTTGGCCTCCTCTTCCCTTTGAACCCACATTTGGAACTTGGTCTTGTGGACGACCATCTATACCTTTGTTTTGTGCATGTGGACAATCAATCACCTTATGACCCACCTCACCACAACCAAAGCAAGCATTTGAATTCTTCAAACATGGACCGCTATGATTTTTTTCACACCTTAGGCACCTATGATTTGGCACCCCACCACCGCTACCACCTTGGAACCTTTGACTATCATTAGAAAACCTTGTCTTAGGAGGCTTGGAAGATCCTTGGTGTTGGAACTTATGGCTTTCAAGAAACTGGCAACCCTTGGAATTTTGGAATCCACCTTCACGACGAGCCCTCTTGGCCTCACCACTTCTTCTCTTTCTCAATGTTTCCCCCTCTAGTTGTTCGGCATATTCATGAGGTGGGACAAATTCATATCACCTATCAATGTGGTGGTAAGACACTCCTTATTCACTAAGGTGGACATACCCGACACAAATTTGTTCATTCTAGACCTCGGCTCAACAACTAATTGTGGGGCATACTTGGATAGTTGGTTGAACTTAAGAGCATGCTCCATCACACTCATATACCCTTGCTTTAGATTCATAAATTCCATCATTTTTGACTCCCTAAGCTTAATGGGAAAGAACCGGTTAAGAAATTCCACTTTGAATTCTTTCCAAGGGATAACATCACCATTTTCCTTCTCCATCTTCCATTGAGTGAAGCATATTTAAGCCACCCCTTTGAGTTGATAGGCCGTCAACTCCGCTTTATTCTCTTAGTTAACCCTATTAATCTATAACACCTAATCAACAAATTCTTGTGGATCCGCATCCACCTCAGACCCATGGAGGCTAGAGTAGGGGCATGAGGGACTTGGGCCCCTTGGTTGATTTGAGTAGTCATGGCATGGGCCAATATGGTAATAGCATCCCAGAACACTTTATGGCCCACTCCCCATCTTGAGTAGTTTGAGTAGCAGGAGGGGCCGATTGCTCCTCGGGAGTATGGGCTCTTCTTCCTTTTGGAATAGGCATGATCTAAAGTAGCGAAGAACATTTGTTAGAAGGAAAAAACTTACCTTAGTCCTAAAGCATGACATAGATCACGAAAAATGGAAACATTTCCTAAAATACCTCAAAGCCTCTTGTTCATAGTTGTGGTGCACTTCACAACCATGAACAAAACTCTAATCGACATGGTGTGTTGGATTCCGAGGACCATTAACAATCTAGTGCTTTGATACCATATTTGTCACAACCCATGCCTAGGGCCTAGACGTCACAAGATGAATAGGAATCCAAGGGACCCAAACAAGCCTCTTATAATATCAATTACACATCATTGGTCACAAAAGCAAAGTAAATAACAACAAGAGTATAAACAAGGGAAAAAGGGACAAAGGGAAGTCTTGACATTTACAAGCATAAAGAGTCAAGGCTCGAAGCATAGACACATCAATTGTTCCAACAACACCTATAAACATAATTTAAGAGGGTCAAGACACTCTCCGGGTTCAGCCTCATAGTATCAAAAGATCAATATAGAGAAATAACAAAAGCAATAGTAGCATAGCTAGTGTCCCCGAACTTAAGGACTCACCAAAACCTTATCTTCAAGATGCCAAAATTAGTAACATGGAGGATAATTGTGAGATGATCCAATTCCTACATGGTAACATCATGTAGGTATAGTGTATGTATTAGTACATTTGAATGTACTATGTAGGATGCAATGTAACAAGACATAGCCAACATAGTCAAAATGCATAATCGTAAGAAATGGATAAGTATAATAGCAATATGGCATGCATGTTAATTCTTGAAGTAGAACATGCTTGTAGAACATGTAACTTGAGAATATAGATTACATGTGTAGGAAAAGACCATCATTATAGACAAAGAAAGCTATTAGTTGGAATCCAAGGAATGTTACCCCCTTGGAAGGTTATTGAGGTACATACCCCCTCGACAAGGTAGATGGGTATGTGACCCCCATCATAGTGGTTAAGGTACATACTCCTCAACAAGGTAGATAGGAATGTCCCCCCTTTCCCCCAACATCATAGTGGTCAAGGTACATACTCCTCAATACTATGGGCATGTCAACCCCTATCATAGTGGTCAAGGTACATACCCCTCAACAAGGTAGATGGGCATATCACCCCCTCCCCATCATAGTGGTTGAGGTATGTCACCCCCTCAAAAAAGTGGTTGGGCATGTTACCTCCCAACAAGGTGTGGTCAACTTGCAATACTATAGATATATTCATGAATTTCATACATACATACAATCATTCAATCATCATATAGTCACTTGATTCATAATCCATGCAACAAATCGTAAATAGCTCAAGAATATTTATCAAGATATTTTATCAAACACTTGGGGTGTGTGCAATACTAGTTCAAAATCATGCAATTCAATAGTGAAATATGTGAGAGAACTTAATGAAAATCAGTGCACCAACACTTAGTAAAACCCTTATATGTGATACCTTGAAATCCATCATCAAATCTCATAATAGATCATAGTTTCATAGCCCAAAATATGCATAGTCACAATAGAAAAATCATCTCATAGTGTAAGATTAAAATAGGTAAACATATGTTTCAAACCAACATTTAATAAAACTCCAACATAATTTGTAATCATAATTCATAATATGTAATACCCCTAAGTAACATAACTTAGAAATATGCAATTTTCATAAAAAAGAAAGGTTTGGCACCATGGGTGAAAGGACCCAATAGTTGAAACCCACATACCTTAAACTTAGGGATATCCTTGATATAGATTTGAAGAGAACTTGAAGTTTGAATGAAGTTCTTGAGATATAGAATTAAGCTTAGGACACATGAATTTGGATTATGTTTTTGGTTAAATGTTAGAGAGGGTTTTGAGAATATCTTGAATGATATAGAGTTGAAAAATGACTAAGTATAGGTGTTTTTACGCATAGGTCGGCATTGGCCCAAGGCTCCAATACCTCAGGCCGAAATGAAAAAATGAAGGAAAAACTAGCACTGCTCCGCAATAGGTCTATGTCGCCGGCCCAACACCCATGAAAATTTTTGGAAAATAATATTTTTTGCTACAGTTGCTCTAAAATTAGGGTTATACCCATTTTTCACCTAAGTTTCCCCTTGATCATGAATATGCAGTCAAAGTTTTTATATCACACATGAATTTTTTAAGATATATAAAAATTATGATAATGGATATTTCTAAGGCACATTATTGAGCATTTTTGTGTTGTTTCTCTCATACCACCTCACAATCTCACAAATGTATAACTTAGCATATTTCTCATCCATATTAGTTGTCTCATTGCCAAGAAGTGGGTTGATTTAGTCATCCTATCCATGATCACCCATATCGAGTAGTTGCTTTCGAGACCTTGGTAAACCTGTAAAGAAATCTGTGTTGATCATCTCCCAACTCCACTCTGGGATCTCAAAATTTTTGGCTAACCCACAAGGTCTTTGATGTTCAACCTTGACTTGTTGACGATTGGGGCACTGAGAGACAAACTCAGTGATATCCTTCTTCATTCCATTCCACCTATAGACTTCTCTCAAGTCATTATACATCTTGGTGGAACCAGTATGAATAAAATATCTGGAACTATAGGCCTTGACCATGATTCTTTACCAAACACCATTAACATTGGGCACACACAATCTACCCTAGTTTCTCAATACCCTATCTCCTCCTTTGGAGAAAACCATCACCTTTTGCTTGTGAACCGCTTCTTTCAATTAGAACAAGATAGGGTCTTGGTCTTGCTTTTCCTTTACTTTTGACATCAAGGATGAAGCAAACCCATTCTAAATATAGACCCCGCCTTCATTGTTCTCCTCAAGTTACACTCATAATCGAGCCAATCTATGAACTTCCTTAACCAATTCTTTCTTCCCTTCTTCCAAATGCATAATGCTACCTATAGACAACCTTCTAAGAGCATCAACAACTATGTTAGCCTTACTTAGGTGATAGAGAATGCTCATGTCATAGTCCTTGAGCAACTCCATCTATCTCATTTCTGAGGTTGACCTCTTTCTGACTGCAGATATACTGCAAACCCTTATGGACAGTGAACACATCCACATGTCCTCCATACAAGTAGTGACACCAAATCTTAAGCGTGAATACCACTGTTGCCAACTCAAGATCATGAGTAGGATAGTTATACTCATGAATCTTAAAATGTCTGGGGCCATAGGCTATTACCTTCCTTCTATGCATCAGCACACAACCTAGTCCGACTATGGATGCATCACAATATATCACAAAATCTTCTGTCCCATCGGGCACTGTCAAAGTTGGTGCTGTAGGTAGTCTCATTTCAACTCTTGGAAATTTTTCTCGCATTCATTAGACCACTAAAACTTAGCCTTTTTCTCCGTCAGTTTGCTCAATGGTGCAGACAAGGAAGAAAACCCCTCAACAAATCTACGGTTGTAGCCTGCCAACCTCAAAAAACTTCTGATATCAGTTAGAGAGGTCGGTCTAGGGCAATTGTTAACCACTTCAACCTTCTGAGCATCTACTCTAATACTATTACCCGAGATAACATGACCTCAAAAAGCCATAGACTTTATCCATAACTCACACTTTGAAAACTTTTCATACAATTCATAGTCTTTGAGAGTTTGCAAAACCACTCTAAGGTGATTGACATGCTCTTCTTTATCCTTAGAATATACTAGGATATCATCAATAAACACGATCACTAACATGTCAAGGTATGGTCTGAATACCCTATTCATCAAGTCCATAAAAACTACAGGTGCATTAGACAACCCAAAGGACATGACCAAGAACTCAAAGTTGCCATATCTAGTCCTAAAGGTTGTCTTTCGTACATCACATTTCCTTACCTTCAACTGATGGTAACCCGATTTGAGGTATTTCTTGGAGAAACAAGAGGCACCCTGAAGATGGTCAAACAAATCATCTATTCTGGGAAGGGGGTACTTATTCATTATTGTGACCTTATTCAGTTGCTGATAGTCTATACACATTTTTTGAGAGACCTATCTTTCTTACGTACAAATAGGATAGGAGCACCCCAAGGAGAAACATTAGGTCTTTTGTTATGTTTATTTGATGAACTACTTTTTTTATTTTGAATAAATTGAGGCTTTAATCATATAGAAGAACTATTTACTGTTTTCGCCTCCTTTTTTGAAAGCTTAAATACAAAATCTATGAATGATTTTTAGTTTGCCTTAACTTTTTATTTTTATTTTATTACTTTTTTTATTCTTTAGCATACAAATTATAAACTTGTTGACTATGATGTGATGATCAAAAGAACCAGACATAGATGACCTGCAAAAACTCAAAGAATGTAAAAAGGATATGTCACTTGACAAGCTAACCAAGAAATTTGCATAATTCTTAGGTAAATATGGAATTTTTAATTTAGAAAACTCAAAATTAGCAAGGAAAATCAGAATGAATTCTTCTTTGGTGTCGCTCGAGAAGGAACCATTGGTTGAATAGTTAAGAGAATAGGCGAATGTGCTTTGGCCCGATATGAAGTATCCAATAACTAATATCAACCTAAAATAGCAACACATGGATGGTGATTTAGTCAAAAGATGTTAGCTCCTAAAAGTGTAATCTAGTTAGTTGCCTTTCATGCACCTTTGTGACGATTGGAATTACGTTTGACCTGATTTCTCTTCAACGGGATACGTAGGCGCCACACTGTCTAGGACATATTCCTTGTAAAATTTTCACTCCTCTTTATAATTAAAACTGGGGCAAAATTTTGAGAGAATCTCAAAATTTCTTAAAAGAAGACTTTCTCGAACAAGTCAGAATTAGAATGACATTAAAGTTGCAATTAGGGAAGATTTTTTGAAGTTCTCTAAAAAAATCAATGGGAAATTACAAGAAAAGTAAGACTCCTTCTATATTCTAAACTGGGCAGATTTTGAGAAAATCTCAATATTTTACTACAAATGAGCACAAAAATCGATTAAAACAAGAAGTTGGGACAAAGATTTTCAGAAGGTACTGAGCGAGGATGTGGAATGGGGTCAAGGAATCCAAATAAAGCAAAATACAGAAAAAGAGCTTAGTTGAGAATCTCAAGTCAGTGTGTATGAGCCTTCCCTCCCTTAACTTACAATTTTTCTTTGAACGTAGGGAAACTCAAGAAGGAACGTCGATAGAGTTTGACTATTATTCATCCAATAAGCATTACATTTGAATGAGGTTGCAGAGTCCAAATGAGGAGGCAAATAAAAGAGCAAAAGTAATTTAAGAAGGCAGAGCAATAATGTTGTGGCATCCACAAGACGGCTTGTCAGAATTAGCAAAAAATAGGAGGATGATGAAGTTTGCAGCCTTGAAAGGACTACACGTCAGCGGATTTGCATTACTTACAAAACTATCACCTGCTCCACATATGCATAGCTACTTTGCAACATATACATATGCATTGCACAAATGCTTTACTGCTTTTCAACATATGCAAATACACTACAAAAATGCTTTACTGCTTTTCAAAATATGAAAATGCACCACACAAATGCTTTATCACTTTTTCAACATTTGCCACTACTGCACAAATGCTTTACTACTTTTTATCATCTACAAATACACTGTACAAATGGTTTACCGCTTTTTTCGCATATTCAAATGCATCTCAAAATGCTTTGCAACTTTTCAACAAATACAAATTTACCACACAATTGCTTCACTGCTTTCCAATATGCAAATGCATTGCATAATTGCTTCACTACTTTCAAACATGCAAGCACACCACACAATTGCTTTATCGCTTTCCTACATATACAAATGCACTGCACAATAACTTTACCACTTTCCTGCACTGCACAATTGCTTTACCGCTTTCCTATACATATGTAAACACACTACACATGATGGTGGCCCCAAAATTACATGATATATTATCCCTTAAGACATCATAGTCTGAAGGCATCATTTTCATGACCTGATGACATCATTTTTGGCCTAGGGATTTAATTTATGTTTTTCATGATCCGAATGTGTCATCATCCAAAGGCAGCATTTTTTTTTATGGCATATACATATCATCTCATGACCTAAGGATATAATTTATAATTAGCATGGTCTAAGACATCATAAGACGTCATCCTTATCGTCCTATGGCAAATTTCATGGTCTAAGTGGGAACTTGCATCATGTTCATGAATCATTTTATTATTATCTAAAATGCACTCCAACTACGTATGAAATGTACTGCACAATAGCTTTACTACTTTCCTGCTTATGCAAAATGCACTACACAATTGTTTTACTGTTTTCCTTCATGCATACACACTGCACAATTTCTTTACCGCTTTCCTGCATATGCAAACACACTACACAATTACGTTACTACTTTAACATATGAAAATGTTTTAATATATTGCACAAATGCTCTAATTTTTTGCACAATTTCTTTATATGCAAATGCATTACAAACACTTTAATTTTGTTGCACGAATGCTTTAATTTTTGCTGAAATATTTTATATTCAAATGCACCATAAATGCTTTATTACTTCAGATAATTGCCTAAATACTTTGACTTTATTTACGCACATGCTTTCAATATGTTATACAATTGCTTCAGATAATTTTCAATATGTCATTTTCATGGATCATTGGCTCGAGAAGCATCATTTTTGCAAATCATTAACTTAAATGTCACATTATTATGAATCATTTCGATGAAAGCTTCATCTTCGTAAATTATTTGGTTTAAGGCCTCATTTCATTAATCATCGGTGAAAAACATCATCCTTATAGATCATTGGCCTCAAAATCTATTTTTCACAAGTTCATTTTTTTTCTTATCTGACTAAATCATTTATGCTCGCAAAGCTATGACTTTATAAATTCATGCCTGAGAGATATCGTTTTGAGAGATTATTATATATTGATTGCAGTTAATATTTTCTTATTAATTGCATTACCAATTTTAATGTTTTGCAGGAACATAAGCACAACGTGGAACTTTTTCTTAGCAGCAAACTGGGACATAGTGTGAAAAGGAATGCCAAACTCTTTGGACACAAGCTGAGAAGTGACTTGCATCACAATCTAACCACATCCCTATTAGAAGGCATGTGGGTATATTTTTGGGGGTTTGTTTATTTCAGTTTCATGTCCGATGATCTCAACTCTCATCGGAAGCAATCTTTCCAATCCAAATGACAATGCACCGAGAGCTTTGACAATTATGTCCATGTAAGTTCTTAATTATGGGTGTGAAGTGCACCACATTCATGACTAAGAGGTTCCAAGCTTCTTTTTCATTCTCAATTTACTTGTCACTCCTCCCTACCAAAGGTTATATTAGCATAAAAATATTTCCTTTTCAAAACCATTTGAGTCGAACTATAAGTAGCCTAATTCCTAAGTCCAAGGATATGTAGGCAGGCTCTATTTTGAAAAATCAGTTGCATCTTAACCGTTTGCTCTTAAATCTTGTTCTCAGTCATTTCAATATCTCCATAATCCGATATTGGGATAGTTTTTGAATTCTTTTAAAGTCGGGTGTAAAATCAAGCATCATGAACTACAAGTGGCCTGAGTTCTCATGTAACCTGAAATATGTAGGAAACCCAAAACCAAGGTTCGACCATAATTGCTCAGAACCCCTACCATTCGTTGTTTCAATAAGATGAATTAATGGACGGAAAAAATTGGATTCGTCAACTTCCTTTGCCTCGGGTCTCTTTCATCGACCCAAACGAAATGAGGGGCAGCTATTGACACCCAAGTTTGACCTTCCATAATATAAATTAATTATCGAGTTTCTTTAATTTTTAACAATTTGAAATGTCTTTTTCAAAAGATTTTTAATCATTTTAGTTTAATTATGAATTATTTTTTTACAAAAAAGAAGTTCACTAGATAATAATAGAGTTAATTATTTCGCTTAATTAATTTTAAAGAAGCTCATTAATGATCTAATTTAATTTGTCGTTTATTTAAGTTCAAACCCAAAATTCCCTCCCCCAACGTCTCTTTTTCTCTTTGTTCTTTTCTAGTACATATTTTTATTTTTTCAAGGAAAGATGTGGGGGATAAGAGGATCTCCACTTTATTTTGTCTTGATCTCGAACGTCTCTCCATGCCTTTTTGATTTTCTTTCTCTTCTTATATGCATAAAAGAAGGGGAATAGATTGGATGGCGGTGGGGATATACAATACAAACCACATGCTCCTCTTCGCCTTTACCCCTCTTCTCTTATGCGTTTTTCTTCAGATCTTCTTCATCTTCTTGGCTTCATTTTTGGGGATTTCAAATGAATCTCACGAACTTTCAATCAATTCTTCAAAAGGATTGTTTACTCTCAAGAACAGAAAAATTCATATTTGATATTTAAAGCTAATTCACAGAAAGCTCATACAACTTTGAAGCCATAAATTGTAAACTTCGAAATCGAGAAAGCAAAGTTCTTTGGGTGCTGTCGATACTAATCCTCAAGCTCGTCATCACCAATTCGCTGCTCATAAAGAGGTAATATCCTAAGACATTTCATTTGATTTGTATTGAAGAGTTGTGTGTTTCATTTTGGTTTGTTTGATTATTCATTTTGGTATTTCTATTTGAACATCGGGGTTTCGCACTCATTAATATTATTGACTATTGGTGCTGGATGGCTGTATTCTGTTGGAGTATTCCTATTTTTGCTGTACCATGATGAGTCAGTACTGTGGTTTTACTGTTAAGAGATAAGAGTCTGTAGTGCGTGCTGATTTTGGGTTTGTTGTTCAACTCCGTGTTTCTTAATCGATTTCGAGCTCTTTCAGTTAAGTAGCATCTCAAATAGTCATATTTTATACTCTAGCAGTCATGTCTTTGGTGCTGGTTTAAATTCTTGATGAAAATAACTTCAAATACTTGAATTTGTGATGTCTTCTCCAGTTTCTATTTCAGATCTTTGCTCTTAACTTTAACCAGTCATTTGAGTCATTTTAAGGTGATATGTAACTCATTTTTTTTTCCTTGATTCATTTATATCTTACCAATCCATTAGTGCTCTAGTCCCGGCTTGTTATACTTGGTTTTGATGTGGCTGTGTATCCTCAAAAGGTAGTCATTTTATCTTCTGCTCATTTGTTCTTAGAACCGATTGTGTTTTGCTTTATGTTGCTGTCATACGTGTGCTTAATATGCTTCAGGAAATCGATTATGTTAAGTCTTCTCATGTTTAACCTATCTTCTCTCAAATTTATCTGCATCTATTTTCAATTTTAGCAAGCATGTGAATTACTCAAATGCCTTGTGCTTCATTTTTGCCTAAACATGTAGCAGGACACCTTAGTTTTGAAGTCTATTTCCCCCTAGCATCTTTAAAGGATAGAAACTGGTTTAACTTGCATTATAGCTACTGATTTGTTCCTGTTCTATTGCTTCACAGTAGGTGTTCTCTCATTTAGCAAGTAAAAGACCGATTTGACATGCTCTCGTATCTACGATTTTATGACCCTTTTTCGCAGCTCTATTTCAGTTTGTTTTTTTCAAGCATATTTTGTTCTTGGCTGCTGCCCAGTAGTGTTTTAAAACTTGATTGTTCCCCATTGAATGTGTTCTTCCACTGTTCATATACGTAGTTTCTGGAAAATCTTTGTTATTTATCTCTGTTTTCACATCTTAGGAAGATAAGGTTGCACTTTTTATTCATAGGATTCAATAGTTATTGGAAGTGTTTTCGTTCTTCCTCCCCTCAATTTCTTGATTGTTTTCTTTATGTGTAAGTCATTTGATGGCATGTAGAAGCCCTGTGACGTGCATTTGGTATTCATTAAAACTCGTAAAAATCACGTGACGTTTAGGCTTAGCTTATGCATTTTTAGTTCTACTTAAGGTTAGCTGTTCTTTTTCTTATAGTTCCTGAAATATAGCATACTAGCATCATTTGTTTACTCTTAATTTGCATTTCTAATTACCTCTTCTGTTAAATGCCTATCTAACTTGTTCAATATCCAGTTTGAAGGCACTCCCTTCCTGTTTTGTTATGTTTAAACAAGAATAAGCTTCCTTCTTTGTTCCTCTGCTCTCCAATGGCCATGGAATATTTGATGTATAGTTTTAATTAATTTCAAACCTCCTATGCCCCCTTGTGATTTTACTGTTACAGTTTCATATGAATCCCGAAATATTAATATCTCAATTTTACCTGAACATACCTGTGCATTCATGTCATCCTTTTACTTGAAATGTTCTGGTTTGTCCAAGTTTGCTTTTATCACCACATATTAGCTCGTCCCTCTTCCTAAATTTCTCGCTTCGTAAACATGTTGTCTGGAAACAGCTTAAGGGTCTTAATTTAATGATTTTTTACAGGCTACATTAGATTCCAGTCCTGTTCTGTCTTACGCTTCTCTTCCCATTGTTGGGGTTTCTATTTTGATTGATATCATCACATGGGGATTCATACCGGGAAGACCCTTTTTGGACATCTAATAACTGATCCGTCTATTGGTTGCTGCTCACATGTGTTATTTGGTTTAGAACTTCCTGTTACCAAAAAAAAAGAAACAAACTTTTTCTTTTTCGGCTGTCATGTTATGTTCTTCATTTGTTGAGAACTCAAAGTTCTCGCTTACAATTTCTTGTCTCAAATCGGTGGTTTAAGAATTAGATATATTTGGTTCCTTTAGATGCCATTACATGTTGCCAACCATAAAGCCAACTTCCGCAGGTTCCTTAAATTTTTCTTTCTCACTCAATTCCTTAATTATATGAGATGGGATATAAATTTATTTTGTATCTTCTTATGGGATAACTTGGATGTGCTGACTCATTTTTTAAAAAAAATTTCCCCTCTTATGTCCTTACTTTGATTAAGAATCTTTATTACTCTATAATTTAAATTTTACTTGGTTAATTAAATCTTAAGAACATATATACTCTCACCCATTTGAATATGCTTTGCATGTACATGACCACAATGGAATTATTTTACTTGGAGTTTAGCCATAACGAGTAGAGAATCAATGCGAGAGGACTATCTCAAGTGGACTTATTGCTCCAAAGAAGCTAGGTATCTTTGGGATATGATGAAAAGGCAAGCTATAGATGACTTTCTTATATGGAGCGCATACATAAAAATTAAAGCAACTTGTTACTCCCTCCTATTCCAATTGTATTTGTCACTCTTATAAAATTCTCAAGGTCTTGACAACTTTTACTATTATGCTATATACTCACTAAGTGCAAACATCAAATAATTTTTGCATGATGTTTTAATGTTGAATTATATCATTTGTTACTCATGAATAATTTTTATGAACTTTTAAATCTTGCCTTAAGACATCTAAAACGGTCAATTTTCAAAAAGTGGTAAAGAGGGCTAATATCGCATTGGGTACATTTTATAGCTTCGCATATCCTAATCCCACTCTCTCTCTCTCTCTCTCTCTCTTTGTTTTAACGTTGTGCGTTGTTGAGTTATTTAAATTTTTTATGTTGCACAATATATTTTAAGCATTTGATTTAAAAACGATCAGGTTAGTTCTTAATTTCATACTTTTTGTGTTTTCTTTATTCAACTAATATTCTATAGGAAAGCAACCAGATCAATCTTTTCTTCTTTTATCATTAATATTACTATTTTCATTTTGTTTGGCAGTTTAAAAATATGCTTTGCTTGTTTAATCAATAGACATTTGTGACTCAAGTATTTTTGCATCTTATTCATTAAAATACATGTTAGACATCGTTTTTCTAAAACTTTTCTTTAAAATGTATATTTTCCTTAATTTTTTTTTAACTTAAGTTTGGCCGGTAATCGTTCATAACAAATCCTAAAAGATGCCTAATCCCTTCTTTTTAGGATAACTAGGACCCTTATCTAGAATCACATAGGTAAGTAGACCACCAATTTAGAGTTAATTTAGCAGCACTTTATCAAAAATAGGTATCCTAATTTACCTAAAAAATATTTAGGTGGTGACTCCTTAAGTTAATTAATTTAGGAATCACCAATATGTCATACACCGTTTGACATCGGGTTAAAATGAGGTATAACAAAGGTTAAGGATTACAGCCTTAAGTTTATTAAGTTGTCCAGGTATGCGCCAGAGATAGTGTAAGATATGAGGGCAAGGATAAGGAAGTTTGTGTCTGGTCTGGGAAGACATGTGCAAAAACAGTGTAAGGCAACTTTGTTTATCCCTAACATGGATGTCCCCAAAATTATGGTGTATGCCTAGCAGATAGAGGAGAACAAGAAAAGAGATAGAGAGGAGCAGATGAACAGAAAGGCAAAATCACCAGGATATGACCTAGCCACAGAGGCAGAATATGGGTGACAAGTCCTACTTTCAGAAAAGACCATCTTATCATGCACCTTCTATAGCAAGCACTCCTATTCAGTCAAACAGGTACGATCAGAAGTCTCAGGGTTATCAAACTTTTAGGGCTCAGGGTGCACAATCTCAGGCTAGTGTGACCCAAGGTGTGAGGGAAAAGACACCTTGTGACAAGTGTGGTAAGCTTCATCTGGGTGAGTGTTGTACGGGTAGAGATATTTACTAGTCATGTGGACATGTTGGTCACTTCCAGTTTGAGTGTCCGAAGAGGATATGGGGTGAAGAGAGCAGCAGACCACAATCCTCAGCAACACTCTGTCACAGCCCAACCCCGGGACCATGACTCATGCCGATCAGGCACTTAAACCAACATTAAATCACAAAACCTTAACTTAAAGTCCTAAAAGTCTACCAAAAATTCGGCAGAGTTTC
>JAOTQJ010164803.1:1906-26823 GCA_025642045.1 Solanum sejunctum | reverse complement strand
ACAAAGATCTATATATATATATATATATATATATATATATATATATATATATATATATATTTGTAGTACTTCATTTTGACATAAATATAGTCATGAGAAGATATTAAAATAGTTATTTAATTTTATTTGTCCAGTTTAAAGAGAAATTTATTTTATTTTAATTTCAATATTTAGTTTAATTTAAAATAATTGGTTGAGGTGATATAATGAAATCATAGTTCAAACAATAGAAAATTGTTTATTAGGGGTAATATCGTAAAATCATAATTGAAGTAAGTAGTTACCTTAAAAAGATCAAATTAATAAGTTTAGAAAATATTCTTATAACAGCTGAAGTAGACATGTTATCCGGCAGTTGTCTCCTTAAGCAAGTAGCTAAAGCAGGCAATAGGAAGATATTAAAATAGTTTATTTAATTTTATTTATCCAGTTTAAAGAGAAATTTATTTTATCCTAATTTAAGTATTTACTTAACTTAAAATAACTGATTGGGTTGATATAGTAAAATCATAGTTGAAACAATTGGAAAACTATTTATTAGGGGTAATATCATAAAATTATAATCAAAGTAGCAACTGCTTTAGAAACATTAAATCAAAAGGTCAACGAAATTTTTTATTAGTAGCTGAAGCAGACACTTCGATAGGAATATATTAAAATAGTTAGTTAATTTTGTTTGTCCAGTTTAAAGAAAATTTTGTTTTTCCCTAATTTTAATATTTACATAACTTAAAATAACTATAGTGAAATCTATTTATTAGGGCTAATATTGTAAGTAGCTGTCTTAAAAAGATTGAATTAGAAAGTCCATAAAATATCTTTATAGTAGTTGAAGTAGACACGTCGATCGACAACTGCCTATCTACGCAAGTAACTGAAGCAACAGGCATGTCGTTCAACAACTACCTACTTTAGCTGCTTCCCTTAGCCTCTTCTGTAAAATTAAAAAAAATACATACATACAATATATATACCTTTTATATTACTCCGTCATTTCATTTTATGTGGTATCATTTCTCCAATTAAAGTAAGATGATATTTTTTTAGATGAACCAAAAAAGAAAAAATGTCATATAAAATGGGACAGAGGGAGTAGAAGGCATATTTTTTAGCAGCTTGAGCTACCTGTGTCATGGTACTAACTTTGTCCCTTTATAGTAAATGTTACTTGGCTTAGTGGTAAAGGATCATTTTGTGTATAGGAGGTTTGTTCTATATTCGTCATATTTTTTGGATAATTTTCTTAAGTTAAAATGGTTTACTATTTAAGTATTTTATTCATGATTTCCAAATTGTAACATATAATTTATTTTGTTTGTAAAATATTTGATAAACTTTTGAAATTTATCATTAGCACATAAAAAGTAAGAAAATAACATAACGAATGATAATAATTTGCAACTTAAAATTTTTTAAAAAACATATAAAAAGAAGTATGAATAACTATCAAAATTATATTAATGCTACATAAATTGAAATAGAAGAAGTAATATATATTAATTGATACCATAAAAGTAATATCTAACAATAATTACCAATTTAAAATTTGTAAAAATCATTTCAACAAATTATTTGACTTTTCAGATTCTATTTATGCCATATAAATCGAAATAAATAAGGTAACATATTAAAATATATAAAATTCTTATAAGTATTTGAAGAGGGAGGTCAAGCTGCTCAAGCAGACAACAAGTAGACATGCCTCCTTGAGCAACTTGAGGGGATATTTGTAATTTCTCGATGATTCTTCTGTTTTAATTTATTTATCTTATTTTTAGTGTTAAAATTGCATAAAAAATACTATCAATCATGATAATTGACAACTTAAAATATTTGTAAAAATATGTTACCTAAAAGTTTTTTAAAAAAAATCTATAAATCATGATAATTGACAACTTAAAATATTTTTAAAATAAACAAAAGATTCAATTGATTATTGAAATTAATCTATCGATGTCATATAAAATGAGACAAAAAACTAACATGTATTATTTAATTAGCAAATTGCGTAAAAAAGTAAATATAAATTCTGATAATTAACAATAGTGATATATCTATATATGAAAATCAAATTGAAAATACTATAAATCACAAGAATTAAGAACTTTAAATATTTAAAAGACATACAAAAAGTCAATCAGCACAAGAATCGGTATCGCATAAATAGAGATAGATGAATAAAATATATTATTTAAAAATGATGTAAACGTAATATAGATCACAATAATTAGAAAAATTAAAAATTAATAGAGATATAAAAATTTGTCTTTCAAGTTTATCAATTCCACATAAATTGGAACAAGGAAAGTAACATATATTATTTAAAAATTATGTAAAAAGAACTATAATTCACAATAATAAATAATTTTAAAATATTTAAATACCATATTAAAATTTAATTGAGTTTCTAAATTATATCTATGTTGCATAAATTGTAACACAAAAATAACTAATATTGGGCCCGTGCTAGCATGGGCAGCAATGTTGTGTGCGTGTGTGTGTTTATGTATATATATATATTACACAAGCCCACAAATCCAATATGTATTATTTTTTATTTGGATTTATATAAGTTTGATGCGGGAGACTTTAATGGGCATACTGGTGCCACTTCTATTGGTTTGACAATGTCCATGGAGGCTTTGATTTTGGGGAATGGTATAGAGGAGGGACGTCTATCTTGGACTTTGCTAAAGCCTTTGAGTTTGTTATTGCTAACTCATGTTTTCGAAGAGAGAAATTCACTTGGTTATCTTTCGTAGTACGGTAGCTAAGACCCAAATTGACTACTTACTCCTCCAAAAGGATGGTAGAAGCCATTGTAAGAATCGCAAGATACTTTCGAGTGAAAATATTTCCACTCAACATAGGCTTCTAGTAGTGGACTTGAAAATTAAGAGGGGTAAAAGGAAGAGAATACTAATACCCAACCGAGGATTAGATGGGTGGCCTGACTCCTGCACTTTCTTGGGAGATGGGCAAAAAGTTGTCACGCCCTGAACCTACACCGTGGACATGGTCGGCACTTAGAAACCATTTCTGATCCCAAGCAAATCACTTGGTCTGGCTGCTTACTCAGCGGAAGACTCATAATAGTGGAAAAAGGCCAATTAAAAGCAACAAGAAACTTCATATATGTCTGCATGACTAAATAAAAAGGCTATTAAGAAATATTTGAACAACTGAAAACTGAAACACTGAACATGTGGTCCATGGAACCTCTACTAAGCTGTCTAAAAAGGCTACTGAGACTGGCCCCAAGTATCTAGAAATGAAAGGAAATAACATAATCCATGAGTCTCTGACTGAGAAGAGGTCTTACCACTAGTCTGAAAGCTCTCAAGTTCTCAACGGAGCGATTGCTGAGGAACTTGGTCACCTATGTCTGCATCATAAAATGATGCAAGTCCTAAGGACGTTAGTACGTGGAATGTAAGGTATGTAAGATGGCCAAAATAGAAATACGATATATATAAAGCTTCTCAAAATATATAAACATGATTCATAATTGAATAACATTAATCATAAAAACTGGTATGCTGAAAAATAACATACTGAAAATAATATGGTGAAAACTGATAAGGAAAACTTAGTTTTTTAACTTAGGGAGTTTCTCTAACCGACAACCACCGCTATAAGCTTCATGGTGATACAACGTCTTGCCCACGCTGTCAGAGCCATCCCATACTTTGCCGGGATAAGGGACAAATAACTAGGGGAGTGAATCCATCCCAAAACTGGGACATCTCAGTGGCTAATGAGTAAGGTACCGTAGTACAATCCTATCCTATGTTGACTACATAGTTTATGAGTTTGAGTAATTTATTCTACTCTCACCTATATCGGTGCTCAATACTACTCCCAAAATACCTTACATAGCTCATAACTTTTAAAGAATGAATTCTTGAAATCTTATCTTTTGGGGACTTAGCCCAGCTTTAACTTTTCTTGGCTTTGTCACTGAAATGTTTAACTTATTGATAGTTAGAATTAACTCAGCAAACCTAAAATATGCTAGATTCCTTGGCTAATATGCAAGAGTAAATATTTAAATCACAGTCTTGAACTTAGCTTAAAAAATGTTTAAACTAGTCTTATCTTTTCTTGAATTAATATCAACATTTTCAGAAAAAACTAAATAAACATAAATCTTGATCATTAATGTACATAAACTTAATAACAAATCTCAAATTAGATACCAATAAGACCAAGGTTTCATAAAACTCCATCACGAATATGTGAAATTATCATGGAATTTAACACACTTACAAGATTTACAATAAATTTTGATACTTAAAGGTTCATAGATGAAAACTATTTTCAATTTTTTTACAATTATTAGCAAAATAATTACTTTTGGGTGGCCTTACATACCTTGAAGGGGATTTCTTGAAAATTTGAGGAGAAGTTTTGGTGTTTCTTTACGCTTGGATGCTACTAGAAGGTTTTGAAAGAGCGAATGAAAGTGAAAAGAACATTTCTAGGACTTATTTAGGCTTTAAAATGGATTAGTTTTAGATATGGGGTGTGAAAAAAGTCGATTTTATCCCTCCCCATTAAAAGAAGGAAAACTGGCCTCGATTTGCATTAGTGCACGACGCGCACTAGTGTAAAATCTCGCTTTTTTTTTTTTTGCAAATTTCAGCTTTTCATCGAAATTTCAAAAAACACTAAGTGTAGATTCGTGTTGTCTTCGCGACGCGGATTACTCACTATTTCTAAAATTTTTGGGGAAAAATAATTCACGTTTTTTTTGAGTTTTTGTCGAGTCAAAACTATTTTTCAACTCAATTTTTTGCACTGATCGCAAATTAAGTCTCGGATTTGCAAATATAACAAGGAAACATATGTTATGCGCAAGGTCAAGACTAGGAGTACTTTCATCATTTCACGAGGGTGTTACAATATCTCCCTCTTGGGATCATTCATCCTCGAATGATAATGATACGTTCAAATTAGCTCAAAACACATGATTCTCGAATTTAACAAACATAATTCTTTAAGGTGAAATATGAAAGTTACCTTCAAGGTCCTCATTTAATCCAACGAACAAGTGTGGATACTTGGTCTTCATGTCTGCTTCTACTTCCCATGTGGCTTCTTCCATGAATTGGTTCCTTCACAGAACCTTCACCTAATCAATCTCCTTGGTCCTCAATTTACGAACTTGTCGGTCTAATATCTACACTGGAATCTCTTCATAAGACAAGTTGTCCTTCATACCAACACTTTCAACCAGGACAGCTAAAGAGGGATCTCCCAAGCACTTCTTAAGCATAGAGATATGAAATACTGGGTGTATAACACTCAACTCCGCTAGTAGCTCTAGTTCGTAAGCAACACTCTCACTCTTATCAGAATCTGGTAAGGCCCAATATATTGTAGGCTGAGCTTCTCCTTCTTCTCGAATCTCATAACTACCTTCAAGTATACCCAATCACCTACCTCAAACTCCAGGTCTCTTCTTCTAAAATTTATGTAAGACTTTTGTCTGCTCTAAGCTTTCTTAAGCCTCTCCTGAATAACCTTTACTTTTTCTATAGCCTGGTGGACTACATCAGGTTCTATCAATCCTGCCTTACCAACTTCAAACCACCCTATGGGTGATCATCACCTTCTTCCGTAAAGAGCTTTATATGGTGCCATTTTGTATGCTGGCCTGAAAACTATTATAATAAAAGAACTCAATCAAAGGTAAATAATCATCCCAATTACCTTTAAAGTCTATCACAAGCTATCAGCATGTCTTCCAAGGTCTGTATAGTTCGCTCTACTTGCCCGTCTATCTGTGGATGGAAGGTTGTGCTAAGATTCACCTTCGTACCCAGCCCCTTCTGAAAGGGACTTCCAAAACTATACTATTAACTGGGCTCCTCTGTCTGAAATGATGGATATAGGGACCTCGTACAGCCTAATAATATCCTTAACATAGAGTCTGGCATAATCCTTAACTGTATCCATCATCTTGACAGGTAGGAAATGAGTTGACTTGGTCATTCTATCCATTGTGACCCATATTGAATCATGCTGTCTATAGGATCGAGGTAAGACTGTTACGAAGTCCATGTTAATCATCTCCCATTTCCATTCTGTAACCTCTATGTTCAGGGCTACACCACAAAGCCTTTGGTGCTCAACCTTAACTTGCTGACAGTTTGGGCATCTAGACACAAACTCTGCAATGTCCTTCTTCATACCACCCCACCAATAGACTTCCCGCAAGTCTCTGTACATCTTTGCTGCACCAGGGTGGATAGAGTATCTGGTATTATGAGCCTCAGCCAAGATCCTATCTCTAAGACCATCAAAGTTTGGCACACACAACATGCCTTGGTATCTCAGGACACCATCTCCCCCTTTTGAGAACACTAATACTTTCTGCTTCTGAGCATCTTCTTTCAATTGGAGAAGGATGGGATCCTTGTCTTGCTTTTCTTCCACTTCTATCGCCAAGGATGACTCTAACCTACTTCTGATAATGGCCCTGCCTTTGTCAGAATCTTCAATTGGAACCGCCAAATGGGCTAGTCTGTAGACCTCCTTAGCTAACTCTTTCTTTTCAGCTTCAACATGGGTTGTGCTCCCCATGGTCACTCTACTAAGAGCATCAACAACTACATTAGGTTTACCTATATAATAGAGATACTCATATCATAGTCTTTTAGCAGCTTCAACCATCTTCTTTGTCTCAAATTTAGCTCCTTCTGGCCAAACACATACTGTAAGCTCTTGTGATCCGTGAATATATCTACTGCCCACCATAAAGATAGTGTCTCCAGATCTTCAAAGCAAAAACCACTGCAGCAAGCTCAAGATCATGAGTTGGGTAGTTCTTCAAATGAATCTTAAGGTATTTAGAGGCATGTGCTATCACCTTGCCTCTCTGTATTACCCAAGCCAATTCTGGAAGCATCACAGCATACTACAAAATCATCAACTCTATCTGGTAGGAATAAGACTGGGGCTATAGTCAGCCTAGTCTTCAACTCCTGGAAACCCTTCTCACAAGCTTCTGACCATTCAAACTTAGTCTTCTTCTAAGTCAGCTTAGTCAAGGGAGCTGAGATAGAAGAAAACCCCTGCCAAGCCCAAGAAACTCCTTATCTCTATGGGAGTTGTGGGCCTTGGCCAATTCTTTACTGCTTCAATCTTTTGGGAATCATTATGGGCCTTGGCCAATTCTTCACTACTTCAATATTTTGGGAATCAACTTGGATACTTTTACTAGACACAATGTGCCCCAGAAATTCCACAGACTCCAACCAGAACTCATACTTAGAAAACTTGGCATATAGCTGTTGATCCTTAAGGGTCTGAAGGATAACTCTAAGATGGTCTGCATGCTCCTCTCTACTACGGGAGTAAGTCAGAATATCATCTATGAATACGATGACAAACATATCTAGGTACGACCTCAATACCTTGTTTATAAGGTCTATGAAAGTTGCTGGTGCATTTGTTAGCCCGAAGGACATGACTGAAAACTCATAATGACTATATCAGGTTCTGAAAGCTATCTTAGGAATGTATTTCTGTCTAACTTTAAGCTGATGATACCCAGATATAAGATCTATCTTGGAAAAACAGGTAGCACCCTAAAGTTGGTCGAATAAGTCATCAATTCTAGGAAGAGGATATTTGTTCTTAATGGTGATCTTGTTCAACTAACGGTAATCTATACATATTCAAAGAGAACCATCCTTTTCACGCACGAAAAGAAATGGAGCACCCCAAGGTAAGATGCTTAGTCTAATGAAACCCTTATCTAAGAGGTCTTTCATCTGCAACTTTAACTCTTTTAGCTCCGAAGGATCCATACGATATGGAGAGATGGAGATAGGCTAACATTTGGAAGAGTGTCTATCCCAAAGTCTATCTCCCTATCAGGTGGGACTCCAACAAGATCCTTAGGAAAGACTTCTGTGAACTCATTCACAACTGGGATAGACTAAAGAGATGGTGCTTCGACACGAGAATCCTGAACTCTAACTAGGTGATATATGCACCCTTTGGAAATCAACTTTCTAGCTATGAGATATGAAACAAACTGGACCTTAGGGAATACTAAGCTACCTCTCGACTCTAAGATTGGTTCATTAGGGAACTGAAATTTGACTACTCTGGTTCTGCAATCTTTGGAGGCATACCCAACATGAAGCCAATCCATGCTTAGGATGACATCAAACTCTACCATATCTAACTCCACCAAATCAGCTACCATGGTCTTATGATAAACAGAGACTGGATAGCCCTTATAAATTTTTTGGGCTAAAATAGACTCTCCAATAAGAGTAAAAACACTGAAAGGCTTAAGAAGACATTCTGGATTAACCCCAAACTTCGCAGCTACAAATGGGGTTACAAAAGACAATGTGGCTCCAGGGTCTAATAATGCATATACATCATGACTAAAGATTTTGAGTATACCCGTAACCATATCTAGTGAGTTCTTCTACTCTTGTCTGGTGCCCATTGCATACAAGCGGTTTATGCCCTCGCTTATCCCTGTTGTAGTACCCCTGTGAGGTGGCTTATCCTGTGGTGTTGAAGAGACTGTCTATGATCTGGTGTCTCTCACATTCTGCTTCCCCATAAGACAATCCTTCAAGAAGTGACCCACCTAACCATATTTGAAACAACCATTTGTTCCTAGAAGGCACTCTCCTGGTGAGACTTACCACACCTACCAAAAGTAGGATAATGGTTTGGTCCTTGAGCTAACTACCCTGTGACTGACAGGCTGGAAACCTGTGATGCTATGATCCCTGCTCATTCCTGACCCTTGGTGCAGGAGCACTAGAAGATGAAGGTGCCGGTCCTGCTATCTTAGGCTGAAAAGATGAGTGATCTCCAGCTCCAGTCCCTCTCTTGCCCGACTCCTGGCCTGATATCTTGGCCCTCTTACTCCTAAACTTTTCCTTGTCCTGCATCTTGTCTTCCTCTTCTTGCTGCACATATGTCATCCAGCAGGCTATATCCATATCCCTAATCAACATTGCATTCCTGCCCTCCCTCTTAGTCATTTGAGAGAGCCCAGACATGAGGAGATCCATTCTCGTACGCATGTTTGCTACCATCGCCGGAGCGTAATGGGATAGCTGAGTAAACTTGAGGCTATACTTTCGTACACTCATATTCTTCTGTTTCAAGTTTAGAAACTCCTTTACCTTCACTTGCCTCATCTCTCTAGGAAAGTCCTGACCTAGAAAGGCCTCCTCAAACACTGCCCAAGTAACTGCTGGCGCCCTATCTTCCTTACTTCCCTTCCATTGGTCAAACCAGAGTCTAGCTACCCCCTTAAGCTAATAGGCAGCCAGCTCAACCCGCTCAGCGCCAGCTATACACATCACTTGAAACACCTTCTGAAGCTCCTCAATGAAGTTCTCAAGATCCTCCTTCTCATTGGACCCTATGAATTTTGGTGGGTTCATGATGTGAAATTATCATGGAATTTAACATACTTGCAAAGTTTAGAGTAAACTTTGATACTTAAAGGTTCATGGGTGAAAACTAGTTTCAATTTCTATAATTCTTGGAAAAATAATTATTTTTGGGTGGCCTTACATACCTTGAAGGGGATTTCTTGAAAATTTGAGGAGAAGTCTTGGTGTTAATTTACACTTGGATGCTACTGGAAGGGTTTGAACGAGCGAATAAAAGTGAAAAGAAAGTTTTCAGGAGTTATTTAGCCTTTAAAATGGATTAGTTTAGGATATGGGGTGTGAAAAAAATTGATTTTACCCCTCCCCACTAAAATAAGGAAAATTGGCCCCAATTTGCACTAGTGCGCGACGCGCACTAGTGTAAAATCTTGTTGTTTTGCAAATTCAGCTTTTCATCAAAATTTTTGAAAATTCTAACTATAGCTTCTCATACTTTTCCATCACGAAGCGGATGTGGATTACTCATTGTTTCTTAAATTTTTGGAAAAAAATAATTCTTATTTTTTTGAGTTTTTATCGAGTCGAGACCATTTTCCGACTTGATTTTTTGCGCTAATAGCAAATTTGATCTTAGATTTGCAAATGGAGAAAGAGAAGATATGTTATGCACAAGGTCAAGTCTAGGATATTTTGATCATTTCATGGGGTGTTACAAAAGTTGAGTAATTTAGGGTTTTTGGAGTAGTAGCGAAAAGGTGAATACTATGTGGGCTACCACGATTGGTTACATTAAGAGGGTGGCCGCCGAGGTGCTAGGGATTTCAGGAGGGACCTTTGGTGAATGACAAGGTGATTAGTGGTGGAGTGGAGAAGTTCAAGGCAAAGTGAAAGTGAAAACGCCCCCAAAATGCCCCAAAAATGTGCCTCAGAAATGCTTATGATCGTAATTTTTATATATCTCAAAATTCGTGTATGATATCAAAAATTCGACTTCATATTCATGTTCAGAGGACAAAATTAAGTAGAAATGGGTATAACCCCAATTTTAGAGCAACCATAGAGAAAAATAATTTTTAAAAACTTTCAAATTCTAAAAGCGATCCGCACCCTAGCTACAACGCTCTAGGGGCGCAGATCCATGTTAATTTTTCCTGAAAATTTTGTTTTGGCCTAAGGGCCTTGGAGTCATATACCATGCCCACTTATGCTTGAAAATACCTATACTTAAGCCTTTTTTCAATTCTATATCACTCACGACCCTCTCAAAAGCCTCTCTAACACTTAAGCAAATATTTTATCCAAATTCAAGTGTCTCAAGCTTAATTCTGGATCTCAAGAACTTTATTTAAGCTTCAAGTCTCCTTCAAGACTTCATCAATAAAACCCAAGTTTATGGAATGTGGATTTCAACCATTGGGTCCTTTCACCCATGGTGTCCAACCTTCCCTTTTATGAAAAAGTGCATGTTTCCAAGTTGTATCTTCTATGGGTATCTTTTATTATGAATTTTGATTACAAATTATGTTGGGATTTTATGAAATACTGATTGAATATGCATGCTTGTCTATTTCAAGCTTGTACTATGAATTGACTTTGTCTATTGAGACTATGCATGTTTTGAGCTATGAAACTATAATCTATTATGAGATTTGATGATCGATTTCTAAGTATCTTGCATAAGGGTTTTATTGCATGTTGATAGGTTGATTTAAATTTAGTTTTCTCATATTATTTCACTCTTGAATTGCATATTTTGAACTGGTATTATACACCTACCAAGTGTTTGATAAAATATCTTGACAAGGATTCTCAAGTTGTTAATGGTCTATTACATTGTTAATAAGTCAAGTGACTTCATTATGATTTAGGGATTGTATGTATGTATTGAATTCATGAAAAGTATTTATAGTGTTGTGAGTTAACCATACCTTGTCGGGGGGTGACATGCCTATACTACCATGTTGAGTGGTAGATAGCTTATCCACCTTGTCGGGGGTGACATGCCCGTACTACCGTGTTGAGGGGTAGATACCTTGACTACCTTATCAGGGGATGACATGCTTGTACTACCATGTTGAGGGGTAGATACCTTAACCACCTTGTCGGGGGGTGACATGTACGTACTACTATGTTGAGGGGTAGATACCTCGACCATCTCATCGAGAGGGTAACATGCCACAAATTCCAACTAGTAGTTGCTTGGTCTATGATTATGTTCTCTTTCTATTGATATTATACTTATTCATTGCTTATGACTGCATTTTGACTATCTTGTCTTATATCGTGTTGCATTGCATCCTACATACTTAGTATATTCAAACGTACTAATATATACTCTATGCCTACATGATGTTACCATGTAGGAACCGGAGCACCTCTTGATCATCCTCAACGTGGCTAGTTCGGTGCTTCGGAAGATAAGCTTTAGTGAGTCCTCAAGTTAGGGGAACTAGGTATGCTACTCTTACTATTTGATGCCTCTTTATGTTGAACATTTGATACTATGAGGGTGAGTCTGGAAAGTGTATTGGTCCCCGCTCCAATCTATGTTAGAGGTGTTATTGGAAAAATTGATGTACTTATGCTTTGAGCTTTGACTCTTTTATGCTTTAGAAATCTCAAGACTTCCCTTAATCCTTTTTCCCCTTATTTATATCTCTTGTTGTTTTTTATTTTGCTTCTGCGACCAAGGATGTGTGAATGATATGCTAAGAGGCTTATTTTGGATCCCTTCTCATTCACCATGTCACATCTAGGCCCTAGGCTAGGATCAAGGAGAGTATTAGGTGGTTGACTAGATTGTTTAATGTCATTATTAAGACCCCTAAGATGCCCGATGAATGAAGGAGGAGTATAATGGTTCCATTTTATAAGAACAAGGGTGATATTTAAAGTTGTAATAATTACAGGATTATCAAGTTATTAAGCCATACTATGAAGGTTTGGGAGAGAGTAGTAAAAACTAGAGAGAGGAAACTAGTGTCTATTTCTGAGAATCAGTTTGAATTTTCTCCAGGATGATCAACTAATAAAGCAATCCATCTTGTTCTAAGATTAGTGGAGAAATATAGGGAGAGAATGAAGGACCTTCAAATGGTGTTCATTGACTTGGAAAAGGCCTATGACAAAGTGTCATAGGATGTTTTATAAAGATGCCTAGAGGCGGAAGGTGTTCCAATGGTGTACATTAGTTTGATAAAGGATATGTATGACCGAGCCAAAACTCAAGTAAGAATGATGGGAGGAGACTCTGAGTACTTTCCTGTTGAGATGGGACTCTATCCAAGATTTGTGTTGAGCTCTTTTCTTTTTGCTTTGGTAATGGATGAGTTGACACGATTTATCTAGGAGGGGATGCCATGATGTATGCTATTTGTAGATGACATAATACTGCTTAATAAGATTCAGGCCAAAGTTAATGATAGATTGGAGGTTTAGAGGGATACTTTAGAATCCAAAGGGTTCAAATTGAGAAAAACCAAAACAAAATCTTGGAGTGTAAATTTAGTGCTACTAGAGATGTAGCAGACATTGAAGTGAAGCTTGCCACTCAACCTATTCCTAAGAAAGAAATCTTTAAGTATCTTGGATCCATCATCTAAAGTATTAGTAATATTGACGATGATGTTACATATCTATTGGGACGAAATAGAGGCTTGGGAATATTGTGTGATAAAAAGATACCACCTAAGGTTAAAGACCAATTTTACAGAATGGTAGTTAGACCATCTTTGTTATATAGAGTGGAGTGTTGGCCAATTAAAACTCATATTTTCAAAAGATGCAGGTTACAAAGATGAGGATATTGAGATGGATTTGTGGACATACTTGGAATAATAGGATTAGGAATGAGATTATCCAGGAGTAGCTAGAGGTGGCCCCTGTGTCTGACAAGATGAAGGAAGTGAGGCTGCATTTGTTTGGACATATGCAAAGAAGGAGTATCGAGGCTCCTATTAAAAGGTGCGAGAGGTTGGGTTTAGGGGATAAGCGGAAGGGTAGAGGTAGACCGAAGAAGTATTGGAGGGAGGTGATCAGACAATATATGACGAAGCTTCATCTCACCAAGGATATGACCTTAGCCAGAAAAGAGTGGAGGTTGCGTATTAGAGTAGAAGGCGAATTGGTTAGTAAGGGTAGGTCATTTAATGATTTTATGATATAGTAGGTTAGTAGGAGTAGTGATGTATTCACATTATATGTTGTTATCATTAGTCCTATATTTGTTTACTTTTAGCGTATTTACATTGCCTATATATCTTGTGTTGTCATTTTTCATTTTGATATGTTAATTTTATCGTATTTACATAATATCATGTGCTTTTCCTTGCTAGTTGCTCTTTCTGTTCTCGTTCTTTTCCTTTTTTTTTCTATATCTAGTTTATTCTGCTTATGAGTTTTTGAGACAAGGGCTTCCAGGAAATAACTTCTCTACCTCTATGAGGTAGTAGTAAGGTCTGCGTATATTCTACCCCTCCCCAGACCCCACTTATAGGGTTCCACTGGGTATGTTGTTATTTTATTTATATAAGTTTGATAGATTTTTTTATATATTTTTTTAAAAAATTAAGTTATTAACTATTGTGACTTATAATTTATTTTATATTTATTTTAAATAATATATGCTACTCAATTTTTGTTGCACATAAAATTTTGAGAAATCAAATTTTAAATTAATAATTAGTGTGACATACAGTACTTATTACTCCATTTCAAGTAATATACATAATTTTTTGGGTTTTTCTTATGTTATAGTTTTTAAAAGTGCTTCTTTTTTATATAAATATAATCAGTGAAAGTTATTAAAATAATTATTTAATTTCATCTATTCAAAATTAAAAAGAAAGACTTAATTTATATATTTTTATTTATTTTATCCTAAGTCTAGTATTTAAATGACTTAACATAATTGATTAGGGTGATATAATAAATCACAATTAAAGTAGCTAAAAAAATAATTTATTAGCTATAATATTGTATAATCATAGTTGAAGCAACTAAAGAAATATAGTCAAGTAACTGAAGCAGGCACATCAATATGCAACCACCTTAAAAAGATTAAATTAAAAAGTCTACAAAATATATTTATCAGCCCTTATAATAAAGGCGAAGAAGTAGATGCTCAAACAAACATGTAGAAGGAGAATTGTTTACTTATTTAATTTCATTTCTCCAATTTAAAAAAGAAAAACTTAATTTATGATTTTCTGTCTGTTTCATCCTAAATTCAGTATTTTAATAACTTAAAATAATTGACCGGGAAGATATAGTAAAATAATAGTTGAAGCAGTTGAAAAAATAATTTATTAAGGTAATATTGTAAAATCATAATTGAAGTAGCTGAAAAAATATAATCAAGCAAGTAAATCAGTCACGTTAATATGTAACTACCTTAAAAAAATTAAATTAAAAACTCTACAAAATATTTTTATCGACCCCACATAATAAAGGAGAAGTAGGTAGATCAAATAAACATGTTGATGAAAAGTTGTCTGCTTATTCGCATTTCCTATACATATATATGTGGCAATAAGTTGCTCAAGCAGGCAATAGGTCGACATGCATACTTGAAGATATATTTATAATTTTATTATGACTTTTCATGTTTGTCTTTTTATATTTTTTACATATCTAAAAAAACTACATAAATAATTTAGGTATATAATATTATTTATTATTATTATTATTATTATTATTATTATTATTATTATTATTATGTTATAAGTGAGGATAAGCGCACAACTAATCAACATGTGTGCTTACAAAGTGAGGGTAAATTCGTCACTCCAGGTCACTGTAAAGATAAGGTCTAGCCGCTTAACTATTGTATTTCTAATTGAGCAGCCGAATCTTCTGCCATATTCCACAATTTTCACTATAGTAGAATTTCCTTTTTCATCAGTAATTTTCTCGCCTAGTAAATATGGAAAAAAAATTCAATTCAAATCCTAAATATGCGCAAATCAACCTCTGTTTTTGGATACAACACAAAACACTCAGACTTTCTAAAGAAGTAATAATTCTTCATCGCTCTCAGATATGTTTTAGTTTTGCAGAAGTCGGTTAAATACATAGTGAGGAAATGGTTTTTTAATTATTGGTTTATTGATTTGTTGTGTTGATGCTAAGATTGGAAAGTGAGGAATGATTTCATTGACAAACTTACTAGGTCTTCTTTTTTCATATACTAATACTATAATTCTTTGAACAACTTTGCATGAAAGACTATAAGATAGCTACAAGTACAAATAAGAGAAACAAATAATCAATTAGATATATCTTTATTAGTCCCTTTGTAGTTATTATATGTATTTTTTCTCATTTTCTAATCTCAAATTACTTTAAGCTGCTACATAAATATTTCCCAATCTATTGTGTATTTCTACTTTCAAAACCTCATATTTGTTTGATAAACTTTATTGCAAGTGTAATATTTTCAAAGAACTCTCTTTAAGTAGCAGTGGATAGAGAAGAATCACCCCTTTACATATAGAGCCGAATTCCAGTGAATGATATCATCATACCTTATTTGGAATACAAAAAATATATTTTTTAAACTATGTATAACTGAAAGTTTATTGGTGACACTCCGTAAAGCATTACTTGCAACACTTCTTTGGAAACTTAGGACTGACTGCTAAGTTGACGCTATTGCTTGTACTTAAAATATGAGTAAGGCTATGGACTATGACCTATTTCGACTCGCCTGAACTTTGACGAGTTTGATGAATGGCATATTCATTTTTGACTCTGTTGCAATGTGGGATTATTCACTTTTCTTTATATCATATGTAGATACGTATTGTGTGATTAGAAAAATATTCAAGATAATCCATATATGTACATGTAAAAAAAGTGTTGTTTCAGTGTAACACCCCCAAATTCTTTCCTACCTGATATGGATGTATATGTGCAGGAGATGCTGAGAAAAAACTGAGAAAAACTGTAGAAGCTGGTTTATAAGAGTCATTACGACTCATAGAGAGGTTTACGAGTCGTAAAAAGGGGTCTCGTAGTGAATTCTAGTACCTCTAAATTTCAAGACCCTTCAGTTTATGAGAGGAGTTTTATGATTCGTAGAACCCTTTACGACTCGTAGAGGAGGGTTTCGTAATAAATTCCAATGAAGTCTAATTTCAGATTTCCTGTTTACGGAAGGACATCTATGACTCATAGAATAGTTTATGACTCATAGAAGAGGTCTCGTGCTAATTTCTAGTAACTCAGATTTTTGGACTTCCAATCTATAAGAGGTGGTCTACGACTTGTAGAGTGCTCTACGACTCATAGATGGGGTCTCAAAGATCCAAGCTGATGGTTTGAATGAAGGGTATTTTCGTTTATTCCAATTCCTATCTAAATGAATCCCTAGATATTTTGGACTTTACTTAAGTCCCAAAACAGAACCCTAGGCCATCTTTCTTTCATTATTCTTTACTTGGGTTTTCTTAAGAGTAGAGTAGAGGAGAAAGAGTTAGGGTTTTCAATTCAAGCACAAGAATTGATTGAGATTCAGTGTTTTCTTCAATCTCCAGGTATGTAAGGCTTACCAAAGTGTGAAATTCCTTTCTTCACATGCACCTTCATCATCTTGAGTTATGATTTGGAAAACGGTTGAGATTTGTGAAATTCTACCATCCTAACACTAAATCTTTGTACCATTCATAAGGTCTTATTTTGCTACATGAGGCAATTTCTATGTTGCATGAGTATTTATATGATATTGATGCATGTATTCCATATTTGATAGCATAAACCCTAATTTTCATGATTTTCATGAATTCTATGCATGTTAATAAGCTGAGGTTGAGGTTGAGCATATAAATTAAGCACTTTGAGTATGACTGAACATGAGAGGCATGTTGTATTGAGGCACACATATATTGCTACACATGAATATCTTGCTTGCATTACATAATGAGTATATTGAGTGAATCTAAATGACCGTTTGAGTTTGAGTCAAGTTTGATTTTCATGCATTGATTGTTAAGATGATGAGAAACTGAGTTGAGCTGAGCATTCAGATTTGAGTTGATCGATTGTGCACTGATGTCACGACCCAAGCTTTGGGCCTACACATAATCGGTGAAGAGGGAACTCGAAGGAACCCTAAGCAAGCATCATAGTATATCAATACACATCCTTGGTCGTGAAAATAAGAGAATACAACTAGAAATAGTAAATCGGGACTACTGGGGCTAAGAGAGCTCTTTCATATCATAAACAAGAAGAGTCAATAGAGTCAAGCTCATAGCATAGGTACATAACATGTCCAACAACTCCTCTACTACATAGATAAGGACGGGGTCCAAGACAAAGCAACTGGGCTCACCCTCATAGTCAATACATAAGTCAAATAAAGGATACATAACAAGAGATCATAGGTAACGTCCCCGAAATGGAGGACTAACTAACAAGCTTGATAGAAGTCATACTAGCCACATCGTGGAAGAGGATGATCAAGCGGTACACCGGTTCCTATATGATGACATCATGTAGGCATAGAGTATTGCGTTAGTACTTTTGAATGTACTAAGTATGTAGGATACAATGCAACAATAAATAGGCATCATAATCGAAATGCTTAATTAGACAATATACGAGCATATGGAAATATGTTATGAACGAAAGATGCTTGAATCAAATCATACTTTCACAAAACATAACATAAGTGTAGGGAGTGACCATTCTCAGTGCAATCCAAGGCCTACCACCTCCTTGGAGAAGTTGAGGTACAAACCCTTTCATGAGGTTGATGGAGTACAAACCCCCCAACGGGTTGATAGGTATAAACCCCCGACATGGTTGATGGAGTACAATCCCCCCAACAAGGTTGATGGAGTACAAAACCCCCAACAAGGTTGATGGGTGCTAACCCCCAACAAGGTTACCCGGGCCTACCACCCCTCGAGCTAGACGATCGAGGTACCAACCTCTCAATAGGTTATCCGAGCCTATAACCACCCGAGCTAGGCTTGGTCATCACTGACACTATAGACACAATATCATACATATATACATTTCTCCCAATATCATATAGACATCTCAACCAAACATTCTTCTCATCATCACATAATCATCATGTTCACACATCCCTTTCATCATCATATAGTCATCATAAATCTACATTACTTTCATCATCATATAATCATCACATAATCATCATATAATCATTCAACTCATAAGAGATGCATTGGACCTTCAATTCATCAAGAATCCATAACCAAACATTTTATCAAACACTTAGAGGATGTATAGTGCTAGTGTAAAATCATGCAATTCAAGAGTGACATCATGCTAGTAAATTTAATCTAAAACCTTTCAGTAGATACTTGGTAACACCCTCAAGCAATATACATCAAAACCCTTCAACAAATCTTACAATAGACCTTAGATTCACAGCTCAAAATATGGTAAAAAAGTCATAATTTCATGGACCCAAACATAGTTTGCAGTAATTTTCATAATAGATAAAACCCATGAATAATTCAACTTTAAAGTATGCAATTTTGAATAAAGAGAGCTTGGGTACATGGGTAAAAAGAACCCATGAAAGAAACCCACATACCTTAGCTTTGGAGATGAACTTGATGAAGATTGGAGATGAAGACTTGAAGTTTGAGAGAAAATCCTTAGATCTGGAAAGGATTTTGAGACTTAAGCTTAGGAGTAAAATATTTAGCTAAATGTTTGAATGAGTACTGGGGAATATTTAGAATGATATGAGGGTAAAAAATGGATAAGTATAGGTATTTTCACGTTTGTAAACACTTAGGCGTAAGACTTAAAAGTCTTAAATTGAAGTCAAAACTGACTAGAAAATTACACTAGTGCGCGCCCTTGGCGCATCGGGCTGGGGGCGCTAAAAGCTCTCTAGAATTGAAATTTTGGAAAATCAAAATTGCTAATAGTTTGCTCTTAAATTGGGATTAGAATCATTCTCCACTAAAATGACCCCTTGAACAAGACTATGAATTTGGATTTTCGATATCACGCATGAATTTTGAGATATATAAAAATACAATTTTAGGTACTTTCGAGGCCCATTTTCGGGCACCTTTTGGGGTGGGTCATCACAACTAACTTTTGTGTTGATTGAATGAGTATTGAGGATTGAGCTAATTGATGAGTTGAGCATGGTTTAGTCTTGGGGGAAGTATCGAACATCTAGTGGGGAGCGTATATATATCTATTTTAACTCATAGAACTACATTTCCAGCATAAGATAGTCATTATAACTCGTTCTAGTGACTCTAGTCCCATAAGTGGACACTTATTATAGATCCATGAGAGATTTTATTGTCCTTTTTCGTGGCAAGTTAAGGATAGGCATGGCAACAACGTCGAATTAGTTGTGCATCGCCAAACTATAGGTGATGGGATGAGGATATTGGTTAAGAGAAACTCCTAAGCAACACTACTTGAGCATGATGTTTTAAAATGAGTCTATTCCTACTAAGTTTACTTTTAAGAGCATGATTTACTCTAGACTTGCATTTTTTGATTTAAGCATGAGTTGTTGAATCGAGGTGAGTGAGTTGAGTTTTACTTTTCTTGAGCTATTTTACATATCAGTATATTCCATGTATTGACGTCTAGCCTACATCATTTTGTGATGCAGATACAAGTGATTGAGGACTTCAGTCAATGTACCGTTGAAGTCTAGTTTAGTACACTGCAAAGCTGGTGAGCGCTCCTTGCATCATAGAGGAGCCCTTCTTTTCCTTTCTTATTTTCATCGAGTATTTACTTCTTTGATTGAGGTGCCCATGGCCTGTCATGACATCATCTAGACTTGTTGAGTAGAGGCTTCATACATACTGAATAGAGGATTATCGAGTATTTTGTATTTGAAACTTATTTACTAAATACTATGAGTAGTTGAGTTACATTTTGTTTCATATGATGTCTTCCTATTTGAGTTATTCTTCTGTTATTGATTTGATGTGATGATGAGGCCAAGTGGTTCTCCTAGGGAATCAACAATGGTTATTCAAGTGCTGACCATGCTAAGGATACCCTCCCAAAGTGTGTCAAACTCGGTATCAGAGCACAAAGTTCAAGTGTCCTAGGGAGTCTATGAAGCCGTGTTTAGTAGAGTCTTTGTTTACGTGTGTGTTGTGGACCACACTTCATAAGCAAGAAGCTATAGGACATTAGGAATGGTTACACTTCTTTGGTATTCTGAGTTTGTGCGATAGAGTTGAAAACTCTATAAAATTCTTTTCTAACTCTTGTGTTATGTGATTGCAGATCATGCCTCCAAGACGCACCATAACCTAGAGAAATGGCTCGGCTAGCAACATTGAGAACCTTACTTCAGAGGTGCCTTTTTAAATGGAAGCAAGGGGTCGAGGTCGACCGACTAGGATTGCCGGTGTTCGTGTGACACCTACCATGCTATCTGCTCCTACTACCGAGGTTGACTTTAGAGAAGCTATCTCCATGCTCACATAGATAGTAGCTGTCCATAGCGGGAACTAGGGTTCACAGACTCCTAGTTCTATCCCTCATAAGCCATCGACTGCTTCTAGAATAAGAGATTTTCTGAGGATAAATGATGTGCTATCAAAATACAATACATGTGATGCCTAAAGCTAGAGATTTTGTGTGTTTTCAATTTGACATTTATAGTTTTTATGTGTTTTTGTGTTTGTTTTTATTGGAAAAGCAACTTGGCACAATTTTGGGAAAGATTGCAAGTTTGCAGATATTTGAAGACATATGAGACCCTCTATGAGTCATAGCTCAGTTTACTAGGCATAGAGGTGGCCTCATTGATATTCCTAGTTTTGAAGCAAAAACTAAAGTAAGCCATATAAAACCCAATTACGAGTCGTAGATCACTTTATGAGCCATAGTAGAGGGTTTCGTAGCAATTTCCAATATTCCCAAATTTTGGACCAAGTGCTGCAGGTATGGACTATGAGAGGACAATACAAGTCATAGATCAGACTATAAATCGTGAAGATATTTCATAGGAGTGAAGTCCAAAATCCAAGAGTCATAACTGCATATCGTACGGTGCGCCGACCAATTTCTCTTACTATTTTAGGGACTTATTTGTAAATACTATAAATAGAAAATACTATTCCATTTAAAGTAGTTTTCAACTTTTGTACATAGAGGGCAACTTATAATAGAGTAGAGAGGAAGAAATTAGAATACTCTTAGGGCTTTAGTTTTAGAGACTAAATTTTGGAGAAGAGATTCACTTGTGGAATTAATTCATCTTTCAATCTTGTGATTCTTAATACAAGTTGAATTTTCTTGTTGGATAAGTGATTAACCATGTCCTATCTATTCATTGTTTCTTTATTTATCCAGGATATGAGTAGCTAAACCCACAACTTGGGGTTGTGAGAACCATGTGAATATAACTTAGAAAACCCAGATTATTTAGAATTCTTAGAATGGGTATTTGCATGTATTAATCATTTCTCTTCATTTTGAATGTCTTCTAGTGGTGGCCAACATTAGAACTCGCCTAGTGTTACCTTCCCCATCCAGGTGGTAATGAATAGGAAAAAAGAGTGCTTAACAGGATTCAATGATGTGTTCTCATCTAATCAGCTGAACTAGATCAAGGGGAGGTTGACTGGGACTATTAGTAATGGTTAGTTGAGCACACTATGGAGATGGGTCAAGTCCTATAGTGAAATTCGACCTTCACCTTTGACCAAAGGGTTGGAAGAACCTAAATTACTGTCCCACATGCAATATTCTAGTTGAGAATTATAAGTTCGGGGGATGTTGAGTTAGTGAATCATGGGAAACATAATACCCTAGTTGCTCTCCATTATTGCTTGTCTTCCAATTTTAGTTAGTTTATTTTAATTTTCTATCAATAATGGCAAACCCCCCTTTTTGGGAATTGAGTTAGTTAATTCTTAAATTTGTTTATTAGTGAAACAAGTTCTAAAGTCCCATATTCCCCGTGGGATTTGACCCTAATCTTCGTTAGGTTTATTACTTTGACGATCACTTTTACTTCAAAAAGATGTGTATCTTGAGCGTGATCAATGAATCCACTTGCCTTCACTGGGTCCAAGGTTGAGGAAGACCCTCAGGACTTCATTGATGAGATGTCAAAAGTGCGAAAGAATATACATGCGACCGAGACTTAGGGAGTTGAGCTTGTTGCCTATTAGCTCAAAGATGTGGCCAATGTTTGGTACAGTTAGTGGGAAGAGAGTTGGGGTAATGATGCTTAGTATGCTGCTTAGGGTGAGTTCGAGTGTGCCTTCCTCGATCACTTCTTCTCTTAGGAGTTGAGAGAGGCGAAGGTTGAGGAGTTTGTGAACCTTAAACAAGAAGGGATGAGTGTTAAAGAGTATAGCCTGAAGTTCGTCCAATTATCCATGTATGCCCCAGAGATAGTCCAGGATATAAGAGCAAGGATGAGGAAATTCGTGTCTGGATTTGGTAAGCAGGTGAAGAGAGAATGTAAGGCTGCATTGTGGATTCCAGATATGGATGATATGCTATCAAAATACATCATATTTGATTCCTAAAATATGGGATTTTGTATGTTCTCGATGCAAATTTTATGGTTTTTATGTGTTTTATGCTGTTTTTTTGCAGGAAATACAGGTTGGCTTAATTTTAAGAAAAGTTACAAATTTCGCTAATATTTAGGACCTATGGACCCCACTACGAGTTGTAGCCTGACCTAAAGTCGCAGAGGTGGTCTCATATGAAGTTACAGTGTTCACAAGCAAAGTATGAAAAACTTGAAGGTCAGCCCTATGAGCTCCTAGTATGAGTTGTAGTCCCTTCTACGACTCGTAAAGCGTGGTCTCATAGGAAGTTCCAGAGTTGATCTAAACTGGACTAAGAAATGCAAGGGTGGACTACGAGAAGGCAGTACGAGTCGTAAACCAAACTATAACTTATAGATATGTATCGTATCAGTGATTTCCAAAGTGCAAGATGCTAACTATGAAAGATTGACTACACTCATAGTACAGACTACGAGTCATACTTGTAACCCGTAACAGGTGCCGACCAGTTATTCTATTTAATTTAAGGACTAATTTATAAATAGTATAAATAGTATATTTTAGGTTTTTGGAACGCAACCTTTATAATTTTTATAGTTTTTGGAGTCTTGTATAGGGTTTTTAGAGAGAAGAATAGTAGTAGATTTTAGGGTTTTTCTTTGGAGACTCAAATTTAGAGTTTGGATTCACTTGTGGATTAATTACAATTTTCAAGCTTATGATTCTAATTGCAAAGTGGGTTTCATTGTTCTTCAATCTACTTGGGTCAGAAATCTTCTATGTCTTTCTTTATTCATTGTTGATTTATTTGAGCAAGCCATGAGTGGCTAAACTAATAACTATGGGTTGTGGGAACTACGAGTTGGATATTTGCATGTATTTGCATGACACTTAGAAAACTCAGATTATTTGCACTTCTTAAGTTGGGTATTTTCATGTATTATCTATTTTCCTTCATTTTGCTTGTTGTTCAATGGTGGCCAACATTGAATGTCGCCTAGTGTCATGATCCCGACCCAGGTAGTGATGAATAGGAAACAAGAATGGGTAACAAAATTTGATTGATGTATTCTCATCTAATCAACCAAACCCGACCAAGGAGAGGTTGACTGGGACAATAGGTAATGGTTAGTTTGGCACACTATGGTAGCCGACCAAGCGCCATAGTGAAATGTGGCCTCCACCTTCAGAAGAGTGCTGGAAGAACCTAAATTACCATCCTGCATGTAATGAACTAATTGAGGTTGTGTTATCTGGGGTGTTTAAGTTAGTGAATCATAGGGAACACAATTTCCTAAGTTGCTCACCAATTTAATTTTCTCTCAATTTTATTAGTTTAGTTTAATTTTTTATCAATCATTGCAAAACCCCTTTTTCTTGAGAATTGAGTTATTTGATATTTGAATTGATTGTTAGTGAATCAAAGTGCCAAAGCCCTGTATTCCCTTGGGAGTCGACCCTAACCTTGGTTAGGTTTTCTACTATTGACGATCACTTTGATCGTTAAATAGAGGTGTATCTTGACCGTCGATCTAGAAAAATGGCATCGTTGTCGGGGAATATGATGATGCTTTGAATTGGTTTCATTAGTAGTTTAATTCAAGTATTGATTACTTAGTTCTCTTGTGTTTTACTTTTGTTTTTCTTAGTTTTGCTTTGCAGGGTATACTAGGTGTGTATGCCCCATACACAGAGTCAAGGTAATTCCCTTAGCTTCTATTGACTTATAGATTATCATGTAACAAGGAGAATGTCTTAAGTAAAAATGAATATTGTAGTTGGTGAATCTTTAAATACGGATGATGATATGCATGATAGAGTGGACAATCCACCACTAAGGGAATATAGGCCACAACATAGGGATTTCAACGACAATGCTTATAGATGGAACCAATACTAATTGAATCCCATGGCCATGGACATAACAGGAGCTATAATATTGCCACCATTACCAATCGATACTAAGTTCATGGTGTCAAGTGGGTTGGTCTAAATGCTTCAGAATCATGGTTCGTTTACGAGTCTACCTTTT